>CABEGB010001303.1:0-73938 GCA_901521435.1 Crematogaster levior
CAGAGACAGAGAGAGAGAGAGAGTATTGCTGCACGAATACTAACCTCATGGCTCGTCGATGAATATCTATGGCACATATTATTTCTTTAAATATCAAATCCTTCTTTAAAGTAATGTTTTCTAACATATTGATATTCATTGCACGTTCAATGCGATAGCTAGTGAACAATATCTTTAATATTGTATATTGTAATTAATACATTTATTATATGTATATACATTTTTAAATTTACTACACTTTAAATTTATATACAATAATTATGTAACTTTCTTATTATTAGAGTTTTTTAAATGCTTTTCTACATGTTTTTTATACCTAGAAATTCTGAACAATCCACATATGTATTGAAGATATGAAATTAGCATAGATCCTATTGATACCGTCGTGATAGCTCCAATACAAAAAGCTATAAATATGTGTAACACAATTAAATAGAAATATTTTTCTTGATCAATGAAATAATTCGTCATAATCAGCATATGATGCGACCGAGATACATTTTTTGGTAAAATGACATCCAGGATATTCGTCCACAATTGAATGATAATTAAAATATGTGCGCTACATACACCAAGTACTAAAACGGTAGAAAGAAAATAACTTTTAAATTCTATAATATAAAAATTGCTTACATTATTACATATATGTTAGAAAATAGAAAATGAGTAAGTATACAAAACTTCAAAAATATTGTCTTACACATAAGTGCAAACGTGTATCGTTTTGCATTCTGACTATACTTTCTTATAATAGTTTTCTCACATTCATCTTTTAGTTCGTTACATATATGCTGTAGCTGCGACAGTAAATCTTTCATCTGTTAATTCATTACACTATAGTATCTCAAAATAAATTATTAAGTAGTTATAATATAAAAACATATCGCAGAAATGTTTGTTTGAATAAAAAGAAATATATTACTATCAACTATACTATCAACTTACGTTGTCGATATTAATGGCGAACGCAATAAATTTTATTACAAACAAAGTAAAAAAAAGTATACAACAAACAACTTTAATAAGGTTGGAAGTACATTTCGAACTTATAAGTGTTGTAAACTGTAAGTAATAACTTTAGTAAAAAACTTATAATAAAATATCTATTTCTTAATTTATTAATGGAAAAGTTACTGATTGCCTTTTTAATAATATATAGAAAAGACTTCATAATCGTAAACAATTATAATATAAATTATATTTATATAATGTTATATATATATATATATATATATATATATATATATATATTTACTCTTTAATTTAACTTAGAATAATTAAATTTTACATAATTGTTACTATAAGATTGCTATATATAAATTGTAGTATATTATTGCTTTTTCAGTCACAATAAAGTTTTATTGGAATAATATTATTGCTTTACTTGAAATAAAATAATTGTTGTCAAAATACCAAGCAAAAAAATCCAATGAAAACGAATAAGTTTTGATTGTTGATAAGGCCATAAGCCTATAATAAGCAAAAGAATTCTGTTAAGACTGAAATGTTGAGTTTCAATGTAGATCATTTCTCAGCGAGTTCTAAATCATTACTGAAAATGTATCGTCGAGGTTGCGACCATCCTCTTTCCAGTAACTAAATATTCCATGTCTTCCTTTCTCTGGCATTAATTTTAATACAAATAATCTAATTTACCATAACACACAGTTATGCAAGTCTGTCAAAACACGCACAATTGAACAAATTTCTCATAAGATACGAATATTTCCGCGATCGATTTGCTGTTGAAAGTAATTTGACAGATGTGTCTTTCCCATGAGCTATTTACAGAAATTCACACAGGCGTATTTCCTTTTTTTCAACGCCGACACTTTATTCCAGTACGTGCAGTCATAGGGTACATTAGCTCTCTGACAGAAATATATGTATATTTCAACTTTAACTTTTTTGATGTCGGAACTACTTGTAAAGTTATATAAAAATTACAAGATTAGGTAAATATGTGACAATCCAATTTCAAATTAGCGCAATTAATATTGTAATAAATGTTACATACCCACATCTATTTAGTTTTCTATATCATATATTATTAGTTATATTCTTATTTTTTTTATTCTTTCATTTTACTATATATTTTACTATATATTTATAATTGAAAATTTTAAAATACTTATGTAATTGTTATCAAATAAAATATAAAAAATAAATATTTAATGTTTATTTAAAAATTGCACAATAAAATATCATATTTGGAATATAATATTTAAACACATGCACGCACGTACACATGCATACACACATCCTTATTTTTTTGTTTAAAGTATAGTCTACAAAATTTATAATTTAAAGGCATTGTACAAACTTAATAACTTGATTTGAATAATTTTAATTTTTTATATCTTTTTTAACAGTTTTTTATAAATATATAAACTATGTTTTTGAAAAATTAATCTTTTCTAACCAAATATATGAATAAACCAATTTTCTTCGATCCGTTTGGCCAATTTATTAATTATATTAATAAAAATTAATTATATTAATATTAAGTTTATATGAATACTGCTGCTTTTTTATTAATTTTCATCATACTGTAACTGAATTTAAACTAGTTTTGTCTTTTTTTTCGTTAAGAATACCCTATATGACAGTAAAATAAGATATCAAGGACTCTCTTAAACAAACTATATAATCTATAACGTCAATTGCTAATAAAATATTTTTTAAATATTCTTCATCATCTTATCGTAATAAAACATAGGCACATTAAACAATTATTAACATTCAAATTAATCTTCTTTGTTTCTCTTTGTAACATTCTTCTGCATGTGCATACTACTGTACATTATACTTGTATGAAATTGTATATGAATCGTAAAGACAGACTTTTCTAGTTCGGTATTTACGCCCATTTATATTCTGCAGTGATATTAATTTCTGTATTTGACGTAACAATTCGTAGAAGTTGGATCTTCATATATTTCATAAAATGTTTTTTACGCAGTGGAAACATGTTATTATTATAATCCATTATATTCTGCTTAATATAGTTAGCTATAAACAAGAGCAACAGATGAGAAAAACAAAGAAAAAAGGAAATAACAATTCCTCAGCATTATTTTCAGATGATGCAATTTTAAGGAATTAATTTATTGGACAATATTGTTAATATATGTAATTGGAACAATTCTCATACATTGAATTATTATACAAAATAAAAAATGTACATAGGTTGATGCTCATACAAATCATATGTTGTTAAACAAACATTTTTATTCTCGAATGTGAACAGCAAATGTTTAGACAGTCTTCCAAAACAAAAATATATTATTGATATACTAAACCTATTACATGAATATTGTCGATAAGAACTTTGTAGTTTTCCGGTATTGATCACATGTATTATATTCTTGGATATCAAACTCTTATTTTTTCAACTTCAAAATTTTTCTTTGCCAGTGAATAATATTTTTTAGCAATGAATATTATTTTTTAGTGAATAAAATTTTGTAAAACATTCCACATTCACAGGATGTATTTAGTTCTTGAGAAGGATGTCTCTTAGCGTTAATTCTTTTTAATGTCGAATCTGTGTGATAAAGATCATATAATATAATATAAAAATATAATAGAGAATAAAGATATAATATAAAAATGATTTTATTCGATCAATACATTTTTAAATTTTAAATTAATGATAACGACAATTAATATTTTTACAAATGTTAAACACTAATGTCTTATACTGCTATCCTTAATCCTATAATTACATTATTCACTGGCAATATTTTTTCTAGCAATTTTTATTTTATATTTTTCCGCCCATATATTATTTATTAATAAAAATTTATCACGTAAATATTTACATAAATATTAATATAAAATAAATAAATAATAGTAACTTTAACTTAATGTGTTGGCAACACATGAAAAAAATTTAACTTTATGACAATTAAAAAAAAATGTACACACAATAAAAAAAAATTACACATGCATTTTTATTTGAATTATAACTAATACAATGACCTAATCATTGCATTGCACAAAAACTTATGATATTAATATTTTGATAACTTGAATCTTCTTCTTTTAATAGGAAAATGTTTATCTATTTAGTACTATATGTTAAAAAAATAAATTTATTTATTTTCTAAGTGTGTGCGTGCGTGCGTGCATGCAGGCGTGCGTGTGTGCGTGCGTGCGTGTGTGTGTGAATACCATTATTTCTTTTAACTATCTCTTCATCATCCTTTATTTCGTCATCGTGTAGAATGTATGAGAGTAAAATAAGATATTGAGACTTTCACTAGCTGCAGTTATAAACATACTAAACTTTTTATTATATCATTTATTATTAGCTACTATCATGTATAAGATACTTGTATAAAATATTCTGCAAAATATTACCGTAACGAAACCTTCTATAGATGCATCAAATATTCCACCAATATTTATAGAAAATGCTCTGGTTCCTCTTTGCAACAGGAACAGTATTATCCTTTGTAACATGTTATATATGTATGTTATACAGGGTGTTCCAGAACTGGCGGAAAAGTTTTTAATAACAGATTTTTTATAAGATTCTAAGTCGAAAAGTCCTGTACCAAAAAGTGATCCGATGAATAGAATTTGAATGGTGAGGCATTAAAGTTGACGTATGGAAGTGCATGAAATTTGCGCGGTCAGGATCGGCGCAACCGAGTTCGGCATATGTTCCACTCATGACTCGTATACCGCGACGATTTGTGTTTCTCATTATTCTACATTATTCCGCTATTCGTAAAATGAATTTTCTAATCATCTTATTAATAATGATAGTTATCTTTATTAATTAATAATTATGTATTTTGATTACGAACTTATTGCAGTTTTTACACATGAGATATGCGGGATATTCATTACATTAACTTAACAAGAGACAAATTTAAAATAATTAATCAATAAATAATTGGTCATAATTTTAATTTTTTTTAAATGCCCACCATTCACTGCAATGCATAGACGTGCACGTTTTATTACATTTTGATACGCTCTTTCGATCATATCTTCTATGATATAGCCTAAAGATCAGAGATCGGCAAAAAATTAATAATAAATATTATTTAATTATTTAATTAATTATTTATCAGAAAATAATAGTTTTCGATTAACTAATAATCGAGACAAAAAATTATTTAATTACTTTATTAATCATTAATCCAAACTAATAAAATATCAAAAGAATATGTAAAACTTTAAATACGTATTTCTAATAAAATAACGGAAATAACATTAATTTTTTTATTTATTTAAGAAGAATTGTTACAATTTTTATAAATAAAACCAATCATAACAAATGTTCAAAATGCCCACCATTTACTGCAATGCATAGACGTGCACGTTTTATTACATTTTGAAAAAAAAAAAAAACGTGCACGTCTATGCATTGCAGTGAATGGTGGGCATTTAAAAAAAATTAAAATTATGACCAATTATTTATTGATTAATTATTTTAAATTTGTCTCTTGTTAAGTTAATGTAATGAATATCCCGCATATCTCATGTGTAAAAACTGCAATAAGTTCGTAATCAAAATACATAATTATTAATTAATAAAGATAACTATCATTATTAATAAGATGATTAGAAAATTCATTTTACGAATAGCGGAATAATGTAGAATAATGAGAAACACAAATCGTCGCGGTATACGAGTCATGAGTGGAACATATGCCGAACTCGGTTGCGCCGATCCTGACCGCGCAAATTTCATGCACTTCCATACGTCAACTTTAATGCCTCACCATTCAAATTCTATTCATCGGATCACTTTTTGGTACAGGACTTTTCGACTTAGAATCTTATAAAAAATCTGTTATTAAAAACTTTTCCGCCAGTTCTGGAACACCCTGTATATGTAAAGAAGTTTTATACCACCACACGTTGTATCTAAGAGTTTAAATATAGCGGATTGCTAACTTAAGGCAGAAATTTTTTTATTAGTTAATTTCAATGTATATAATGATATGACATGCAATAAAATTAATTTTCTATTTCTATTGTTGTAACGGCTGAAAAAGAGTATTCATACGTTATCTCTTATAAGAAAGTTTCTCTTTCGCAGTGACAAATATGTGATTATTGTGATCGATTATACTCTGGCCTAAATAGTTGGATATAAGCATATACAAAAAACATATAGAAGCAAACAGAAATGGCAGGTAAAATTTGTTGACATTATTCTCAAATGATGCTAGCTGAAAAATCTAAAAAAATTCATAGAATTATTTTTTCTATGTACATAATAAACATTAATCTATGACTAATATACAAATATTTTTCATATTGATAATTAAGATTGTATAAATAATTTTTTAGTAATTTACACAAAAATGGATAATTGCCATAAAACGATTAAAACAACACATATTTCATACGCTTTATTGTTATATAAATATATGAGAGTTTTTAAAGTAAATTAATAGTTTTAATGATGAAAATTTAGCAAATTGGTATAAAACATATGTAACATTTCATGACAGTGTTTGAAGGTTTGATTATTTCTTGTGTTATTTTCCTTCTCAGGAGGCATCTACAGACACATATATATACATATAAATAATATTGCATTTGTCATTTATTGATTTATGTGAAAGTTTATACCTATATCATTGATTTCTCAATTATTTAATAGGATTATATAATTATGTATTGCTTATGAAATTTTTATTTATTATTAATATTATTCAATATTATTCAACTCTCATACATTATTACATGAAACCAGAAACTTACTTGGAACAGATTGAGGCTAAAGCAAACTACTACACATACCATCATACAGAATACCATGATTTCGAATGTGGATATTAAATACTTGACTAATCTTTAAAAACAAACTAATATTACAAAATGTATTGCACGAATATTTTATATATTATGTATAAATACAAACTATATTACATATATGTATTGCACGAATATATATATATTGCTGGTATAAATACAAACTTCATAGCTTGACGATGAATGTCCACGGCACAAATAATACCCTCAATCATGAAATTCTCATTTTTTGATGTAATGCTTTCTAGAATATCGATATTTATTGCATGCTCGATGCGATAGCTAGAAATGTTTATGTTTTAATTACACAATAACTTACGATACAATTTTTCTGTTAAAAACACAGCTTTACACAGCGTTACACAAACTTTTTTTTAATATGATATCTTGTTTATAAGTGTCAAAAATTTTATATAACAATTTAAATTATTATGCTGATATTTCTATATTCATACCTGGCAATTTTAAACATGCCACAGATATGCTCAACATTTACAATATACAGTGTACCTCTACAGTGTACCTATTCCAATCACTATTGCAACCACTCCAATGCAAATTATTATACGTTGTGCAACAGAATTAAATATAAATATTTTTTCTGATCAACAAAATATTCCGTAATTAATAAATATTGTAGTTCAGATGCATTCACTGATAAATGTATATTTGTTACATTTGACCAAATTTGGATTATAATAAAAGTAAATATTGTGCAAGCTCCAATTGCTAAAATGTAGTAAATAGAATATGTTACTTTAATTTTTAGTATATAAAATCTTTTTATGCATATTCCCGCATATATTGTATTATAAAATAATTTTTAATTCTATTAAAATCAAGTTTTATTGCAAAACAGATAACTATTACTTTATTGTATTTGACTATTAAACGCTTTCATCGCAAATGTAAATATGCGGTAAGTGCTTTTAAACCCACGTAATAACTCATACAAGTTGTATACACAAGTATACGTACAAATATATGTACAAAAATATATACTATTATATTATAATATGTTCGAGATCTCTCTACTTGAGAACTTTGCTAAATTAAAAATATCATAATATATATTAAATATCATAATAAATTAATAAATATTATGAGAATAATATCTTCTCTTCGCCAGTAGTTAATGATTCAATGAAAAGTCATTAATTGACTGCAAACTGGCCATATGATAACTTTACACAAATATTTAAATCCGGATCTCAATAGTCCGTCGATGAGCTGCGCGCCGACTTGGTTTGATAGACTTTCAATGCAGTGAATCACCAACTTTTTTTAAAAACCAATATCGATTTTAATTTTTGGTGCTAATGAATTTCATTCCTCCTCAATCAAATAAACAAATTATTGCGAAAAATATTATCTCAGCCAGGATTCGAACCTGGGACTCCTTCATTCTGTATGGGTGTCATACCAATTTGACCACTGAGGCATGTGATAATAAGTATTTATCGCAATAACAGGTAAACTTAGTAAGAACGTCTTTCCCAAACCTCTGGTACCATCATTTCAAGTCACACCATTGACTGAATATTATTACTTTATTTGTAAAATAAAACTATTATTAAAATATTAAGTAAAAAAATAAAACGAATATGTTTTAATTGTTGATAAGATCACAAGCCTGTAACGAAACAACAAACAAAAGCGTCTTATTAAAACTGAAATGTTTCAGTGTAGCTCATTTTTCAGCAAGTTCTAAAACTAAAAATGTATAAACGAGGTTTCTAATGCACAGTTTTTACTACTTTACTAACGCACAGTTGTGCAAGTCTATCGGAACGCGCACAATTGAACAAATTTTTCGAAGAGATACTACGTATACTACGAATAATTTTATAGCCGATTTGGTATTGAAAGCAATTTGACAGATGTGTCTTTCACATGAAAGCGATCTATTTACAGACAATTCACACAGTCACATTTCTTCCTTTTCAATTTTATTTCATGCGCACTCATAAAATACACTTGTTCCCTGGCAGAAATATATTTCATCTTTAATTCTTTCGTCTACTTGGCTTAGTCATAATTTAAAAATTACAAGATTAGATAAACGTACGATAATTCAATTTCAAATTAGCACAATTAATATTTGTAATAAATATTATATACCGACTAATTATCGAATTATTACATACATCTATTTAGTTGTCTCATTATTTAGTTATATCATCTACTACTTACATTCTTATTTTTTTCATTTTTACTATATTTATTTATTATTGAAAACTCTAAAATGTTTATTGTTGATACTAAATAAAAGAATAATATTTAATAAAAACTGGTGTAATGAAATGTAATATTTATGTTGCTACCGGGTGTGGACTGAGAAATGATTATTCACAGTGTATTTTAGAAATAATAACTTTATTCTAATTTCAATGATGTATGCCATAAGAAAGGGGAATAAAAACGTTGCCACGGATCGTAAGTACTATAATAGACTTCTCAGCTCGATAAGATAGCTGACTGAGGTCATTCGCATTGCATGTCGGGAGAGATCTTTGCGACTCTGGCATCTCTGTTTTTTTGTAATAAAAGACTAATTTTCAACAATTTAGATACATACTACATGCACGCACGCACGCGCTCACGCATTTACTCACGCACGCACACATACCTTCCTTATTTTTTACTTAAAGTGCAATATACGAATTGCTGGGTCCAGAGCCTTAGGGATTCTCTTCTTGGGCAGAGGAAAGAGACCGGCTTGGTGAGTATCAGACTTATTATACCGAAAGAAGAAACCAGAAGCAAATGGAGGTCAAAAACATCAGGTCACTGGACAAGGATGCTAGACAGGCAGTACAGTTACTGGTAGGTTTCGGTGTCCTCAACTATTACAAGTTGAGTTTAGAAAATCTTACTTATCTTACTTAATTCTTAAAGAGCACCTGGGGTATGGCATATCCCACGCGAACTTTGCGCTCCAATAAATCCTACTAAAATGTAGAAAATCGAAATTTTTTACACAATTTAATTTTGAAAAATCTCTATGAAATCTTGTTTTCAAAATACATTTTCAGCTTTATTTAGTAATTTTTTGCAATAAAATATTCAATAACGTCGTTGCAGCACGCATTAGAAGACAATGGGATATGACCTACTCCTTGTGCTCTTTACAGAATTTTTTGGAGGTATGCCTGTTAAGGTTAACCTTGTTTCAATATAAAATATTTACACATGCGATTATATTTGAATTATAATAAATAATACAATGACCGATGCATTGCAAAAATTTATGATACTAATACCTTAACTTGAATCTTCTTCTTTTAGCAGGGAAATATATATCTGTATTTTAATACTATATATGTTCAAAAAAATGAATCTATCTACAATATTTTCTAACCGTGTGTATGTGAAACCGAATTATTATATATTATTTCTTTTAACTATCTCTTCATCACCTTTTATTTCATCTCCAGGGAATGCATAAGAGTAAAATAAGATACCGAGATCTTCAGTAGCTGCAATTATAACATATTCTCTTATTATATAATTTATTATTATACTACTATTATGTATAAGATACTTGCATAAAATATTTTGGAAAGTATTACCGAAGCAAAACCTTCTATGGATGTATTATATATTCCACCAATATTTATAGAAAATGCTTTGGTTCCTCTTTGTAACACGAACAGTATCATCCTTTGTACATGTAAAGGAGTTCTATACCACCGAGCATTGTACCTACGGAGTTTAGAAATGTAGATCACTAACTTAAGACAGAAATCTTTTTATTAGTTAATTTCAACGTATATAATGATATGACGTGCAATAAAATTAATTTTCTGTTTCTATTGTTGTAACGGCTGACAAAGAGTATTCGTACGTTATCTCTTATAAGAAAGTTTCTCTTACGCAGTGACAAATATGTGATTATTGTGATCGATTATACTCTGCCCTAAATAGTTGGATATAAGCATATACAAAAAACATATAGAAGCAAACAGAAATGGCAGGTAAAATTTGTTGATATTATTCTCAAATGATGCTAGCTGAAAAATCTAAAAAAATTCATAGAATTATTTTCTGTATGTACATAATAAACATTAATCTATGACTAATATACAAATATTTTTCACTGATAACTAAGATTGTATAAATAATTTTTTAGTAATTTACACAAAAACGGATAATTGCCATAAAACGATTAAAACAACATATATTTTATACACTTTACTGTTATATAAATATATGAGAGTTTTTAAAGTAATAGTTTTAATGATGAAAATTTGGCAAATTGGCATAAATCATATGTAACATTTTGACAGTGTTTGAAGGTTTGATTATTTCTTGTGTTATTTTCCTTCTCATGAGGCATCCACAGATACATATATGTACATACTATATAAATAATATTGCATTTGTCATTTATTGATTTATGTGAAAATTTATACTTATATCATTGATTTCTCAATTATTTAATAGGATTATATAATTATATATTGCTTATGAAATTTTTATTTATTATTAATATTATTCAAAGGCAACTCTCATACATTATTACATGAAACCAGAAACTTACTTGGAACAGATTGAGGCTAAAGCAAACTACTACACATACCATCATACAGAATATCATGATTTCGAATGTGGATATTAAATACTTGACTAATCTTTAAAAACAAACTAATATTACAAAATGTATTGCACGAATATATATATATTGCTGGTATAAATACAAACTTCATAGCTTGACGATGAATGTCCACGGCACAAATAATACCCTCAATCATGAAATTCTCATTTTTTGATGTAATGCTTTCTAGAATATCGATATTTATTGCATGCTCGATGCGATAGCTAGAAATGTTTATGTTTTAATTACACAATAACTTACGATACAATTTTTCTGTTAAAAACACAGCTTTACACAGCGTTACACAAACTTTTTTTTAATATGATATCTTGTATAAGTGTAAAAAATTTTATATAACAATTTAAATTATTATGCTCATATTTCTATATTCATACCTGGCAATTCTAAACATTCCACAGATATACTCAATATTTATAATATGCAGTGTAGCTATTCCCATTATTATTGCAACCATTCCAATGCCAATTATTACATTGTACAATAGAATTAAATATAAATATTTTTTCTGATCAATATAATATTCCGTAATAAATAAATATTGTAGTTCAGATGCATTCACTGATAAATGTATATTTGCTATATTCGACCAAATTTGGATTATAATAAAAGTAAATATTGTGCAAGCTCCAATTGCTAAAATGTAGTAAATAGAATATGTTACTTTAATTTGTAGTATATAAAATCTTTTTATGTATATTGTGCGCATATATTGTATTATAAAGTAATTTTTAATTTTATTAAAATCGAATTTTATTGCAAAACAGATAACTATCACTTTATTTTATTCGACTATTAAACACATTCAACACAAATACAAATATGTGGCAAGTGCTTTTAACCCCACTTAATAACTCATATAAGTTGTATACACAATACATACATACAAGTATACAAAAGTGTACAAAAGTATTATATTATAATATGCTAAAATCGAGTTTTCTCTACTTGATAACTTTGCTAGATATTAAAAATATCATAATATCATAGTATGTCAAAATCAATAAATGTTGTTTTACCTGTGAGCACAATCGTATAACGTTTCCCAGCACAACTATATTTTTCTATAATAGCAATTTCATTTTTATCTTTTAATTTGTTATGTATACATTGAAACTCCAGCATGCTTCTTTTTATCTGTCAGTTTATCAACTTTTTATGTTGTTTTTGTATATATCACAAATCAACATTTTTTTATAACAATTTGACAAATGAAACTTATTTGACCGATATTATAATCATCAACTTACAGCTTCAATGTTAAGACAGACTCCATTATACTGTGATATTAACATTATAAAGAAAGATACAGAAGACAACATCTTGATAAGAAGGTCCAAAGTACATTTTGATATTATTAATGACGTTAACTATATAGTTTAATTTCATATATGAATATGGTTTATAAATATATTAATGATTCCATATATTTATGATATATAAAAATCAAATTGTATAATTATCATTGTTATTCAGAGATTAAAATGCAATAATTTTTCTTGTGTAGTGATTTAACTAAACTCTAGCTTTACCTGAAGCACAACACCCGTCGATAAAATAGCATAGAGGAAAATGTACTGAAATCGAGTAAACTTAGATTGTTGATAAGGCCATAAACCGATACTAAGCAATAAGATTTTATTGAGTTTATGATAGATAGCTAAACCTATCATTTCTTTGTAAGTTCCAAAATGTTACTGGCTAGATCAAAGAGTGCATTTATCTCCTTTTTTTCACTAGTTGATTAAGTATTCCATACCTTTTTTAAATGTGAATATAAATTCTATAATTTATAGTATCTATTTGTATAAAGTTTGCCATAAGATCAATTGCCCTAAATTCTACTAGTTTCTCAGTAAATATTTATGCGACTTAACGTAAAGGTAATTTTCGACAGATGTATTTTTCTCATGGAATTGAGTTACATGAAGAAAACCACGCAGGCGCACTTCCTCTTTCTCAGCGTCAGAACTTCATTCTAGTCCATGCATTCATAAGATACACTTGGTTCTCGAGAGAAATGTCTTTCAGTTTTAATTTATTCCATACCGGACCTATCTGGTAAAGCTCGCAATTTGAATATAATTTCGTTAAATAAGAATATTGTTAAATTTAAAATTGGTAATCGGCGCGATTAACATTTTTAAAAAATATTAAATATTGTTAATATTAACACGTTAATAAAAAAATGTGTTAGCAATCTAAAATTATTTACAATATACTTATATCATTCATTATTAATACTATTTTTTCTTTTCTATTTTATAATTTTTTATCATATATGTCATTTATTGATAAATTTATATGCTCAAATATTTATATATTTATAATATATATTTAAATATATTTAAATATATTGAAATGTTTATGTAATATGTATTTAAATATTTATGTAAATTATGTAAATGTTAATGCAAATTAAATAAATTAATAATATATAATGACAAAGTAATATTAATAGCAAATTGCAGGAAAAACATAAAAATGGAAAATTTTTTAAACATGTGCATTCATATGTGAATTGTAACTAGTATAATGACTGATTCCGATACATTAGGAAAACTTGAAGTACCAGTACCTTAATTTGATCTTTTTTAAATAGAGAAATATCTACATTATCTACATTATGTCTACAGATATATTCGAAGAATTTATCTATTTATTTTCTAAGCATAAATATACATTTGTTCATTTAACGTTCTCACCATGATGTTATTCGTATATGCTTCATGATCGTGTAGAACATATGACAGTAAAATAAGATACCGAGGCCTTCACTAGCTGAAGTTATATATATATATATATATGTATATTATATATATATATATATATATATATATATACTTTTTATTGTATTCATATATATTATTTTAAATTATTTTAGAAAATATTACCATGGCGAAATTTTCTATAGATCCATAGAATAATCCACCGACGTTTAAAGTAAATTCTTGGGATCCTCTTTGTAATAAAAATAGTATCATTCTTTGTATGTGTAAAGGAGTTCTGTACCATTGAACGTTATATCTACGAAACATTAAACATGTATTACTAACTTGAAATATCAATTTTTCTTTTATTAGTAGTGCTTGAAGTTAATTTCTTCTGCAAGTAAACTTCTGTTATTGTTTAATGTTATTGAAGGAAGAATCTCTACATATACTATGTATTTTCTGTATCCTAAAAATATTTCTTACGCAGTAGTGAATACGTGATTACTGTGGTCTGTTATAATCTGTCCCATATGATTGGCTAGAAACATATATGTGATACATACTGCCGCACATATAAATGGCATTAAGAGATTTCTGATGTCATTTTCAAATGATGCTATCTAAATATGTGAAAACATATATTTTATGGAATTATTATTCTCCATAATATATAAATACTTTCTATAAATATATATTGTACATACTATATAAAAAGTTTTCTTCATTTTTAAAACTATAGTTAGAAACATCATTACAAGGATTACATTGTTATATAGTGTTGATTAATCATTGTGATTAATCATAAGTGAAAATATATCATATTTTAACATAGAGCTACGAATGTTATTTCAAGATTATGTTTATTTGCAATATTGCTCATTAATTTTATCAATAAAATTTTCAACTTACATAAATATACCTGTAATTTTTGTTTTTTTTATAGAAAATGTGTACTACTTGTTATTCTTCTTTTCATGTTCTTTAGTATCTAAACTATTACATTTGTATGCCATTTATAATTTTATCAAAGATAATTCTGTCTGCTATAATTTTTGCCATACGTACTGAGCAATATTGCTAATAATTTCGGTGCAGTGTTCACATAATATGACACAGGCAACTTACTTGAAACAAATTGAGGCTTAAGCAAGCCACACAACACACTATTAAACAAAAAAACATTATCTCCAATATAGACATTAAATGCTTGTTCAATCTTTAAAAATAAAAGAATATTATTGTAAATATTGCGTGAATATTATCATCGTAGATACAAACTTCATAGCTTGCCGATGAATATCGACAGCACAAATTGTGCCTTTGATCATCAAAATCTTATTCTCTAACGTAATATTTTGTCGAATGGTGTTATTTATTGCGTGCTCCAGACGATAACTGCAAATATTTGTGTTGTAATTAATAAAAGCAGTTCGTTGAATGATGCAATTTTTTAGTTAAAAACATTACTACAGAACCGTTTTACAATATGTTGTTTATAGATATAAACTCCTAGTTACATTTAATTATTAATTAAGATCATTTTTATGTTCGTACCTAGCAATTCTAAACATTCCACAAGTATATTGAACACACACAATAAACATTGCACCACTTGCTATCATTACAGTCGACCCAATGCAAATAGCTGCTGTGATGTGTAATATAACCAAATAAAAATACTTTTCTTGATCAATGAAGTACTCCATCGTAAGGAGGAAATGTACTGATTGAGAAACATTTATCGGTAAATCAGCATCAATCATATTTATCCAAAATTGATATATAAAACTAAGAGGTGTTATACAAATTCCAACTGCTAAGAAAATGTCAAAAGAAAGAAATTATTTTTTATTACTTGTAGTACAAAATTAATGAGGTGTTTTAAATCATCAAGTTTAAAAAGATTCCAGATTTGAACCTGATCACTGGTCGAGTACTAAAAAAACTTCTCTAACGATAATACATAACATCTTATTCAGCTACATGCAATTTTATGTAATATTATTTACATATTGTATTGACATATTATATTGCGATATTTAATCCATAAAATTACTTGTCTTACTTGTAAATGCAACTGTATAACGCTTCGCAGTGCAGTTATATTTTTTTAGAATAGCGATTTCATTTTTATCCTTTAATTCACTATGTACGTGCTGAAGCTGCATCAATAAATCCTTTATCTATTATTTCAACAACTTTAGTATAAGTACGTCAAAGCTAATGTTTTGATTTAAAAGTTTGCGAAACGGAGAGAGTTATCCCGTTTAACGAATATTTCGTAAGCGATTGAACTTTTACTTACATTTTCCATGTTAAAACGGAACAAGTTATACTTTATTATAAACATGATAAAGAAAGATACGGAAGACGAAACCTTCATGAGAAGTTTCAAAGTATAATTTAATGTCAGAAACGTTGTCAGCTATTAATAGTTTTATTTAATTTTATTCATTTAGTTGATTAATAATAGTTGCAATATATTTAATATTAATATCATTATATAACACATAGTAAGACAAAAATGTAATAAATCTAGTCGTTAGGTAACTTAAATAATGATATTATCATTATTTCCATTATTATAATATTTTCTTACCTGAAATATAATAAGCGTTGTCAATATAGTACAGATAAAAATATATTGACATGTAGTAAAGCTGGATTGTCGATAGGGCCATAAGCCGACAGCTAGCAGTAAAATTCTATTTACTCTAAAATACTGATCTTCGTCACGTACCATATCTTCATGTGATTTGGAAAACGAGTGATTGTAAAGAAGCCTATAACGTATGTTTATCCCTTCCCTTTTTCTCCATCGATTGATTAGACATTCTCTCTCCTAGTAAATTTCAGTGTAAATTTTGTAAAATTATATAATGGTTCAATGATTATGTCATTATAATACTTACAAACGCATTTCTTCGAAGCATGTCTATAATAATAAAGTTATTTGACATTTCTCTTTTATTTGAGAAATCGAAAGTCACGCAAACGCATTCTCTCTTTTTCATACCTCTACTTTATTCTCTGTACGCATTTGTATAGTTCTCCTGTCAACTGGAACTATCACCTATAATAATCTATAATCCTTTTGATATCGGACTTACCTCGTGAAGCTTATAATTTAAAAATGACTTAGAGATAAATACATGATACTCTTAAATTTACAATTGATTAATAGCAATTTAATATTTTAGTAAATATTGATTGTATCAGTTATCTCCAATTGTCGCTAATAATATTGTTTACTAACGATATTGTTATTCAATGGCAATATACTTATCCATTTCACTTTCAGTTGTTTCCCATATGATTGTTTATTATGGACAACTTTGAACTTAGTTATTTATATAATTATAGGTAAACAAAGTTATATAAGAATAATGCATTCAATGTGTTAGTATCAAATTGCGCTTAGAAAATTATTATTTGAAAGCAATTTAAATGTTTACACATTGTTTATATTTTAATTACTAGTATTAATGTCCAATTTTGATACATTGCAAAAACTTGAAATATTAATACTAGGGCTAAAGTATTCTAGCTTTTGTATTCTCGAAATTTTACGCTATTTTTGTGATTTGAAATTATTGAAACCTGAAGTAAATATTTCCACAAAAATCTTGATTGACTATAAATATTTTCTAAATAATTCAGTGGCTACAATAAGAACATATTAAATTATTAAATACGAACTTCACTCTTCAAACAATATATTAAATTTTAATTCAGTTTTAATTTTTTTTAATCTTAAAACAAAATGAATTTTGTTAAAAATTTACAATTTTTTGAAAATTAATTGAATTTCAGTTTCTCATTAAATAATTCTTTTTTTTAAATTAGCATCTAAGGTTTTGAGAGTTTCGAAGACTCAAAAATCAGGTTCTACTCTTTTATAACCGACCTTAATTTAATTAAATAACTTTCATTATTATCTGTAAATCGTTCTCTCTTTAGCAACAAAACATCTAACAAGTTTAGGTACACAAAAAGTTTCTTATTTTTAATATATATAATATATACTGTTATAAATAAATTTAAACTTTACTAGTTCTCACCATGATGTTAAACTTATATTTACTCCATTATCTTGTAGAATATATAACAGTGAAATAAGATAATGAGGCCTTCAGTAGCTGTAATTATAAACATTCTTTTTCAACGAATCTATGTGTTATATACTGTTGAAAAATTATACATTATATTACCATAGCAAAACACTCCACGGATGCATCAAATAGTCCACCGACATTTAAAGTAAATTCTTTAGTTCCTCTTTGTAACAAGAATAATATCATTCTCTGTACGTGTAAAGGAGTTTTATACCACTGAACACTGTATCTACAAAAATAAATGTGAAATTTAAAATAAAATTTTTTTATTTTAAGTTTCACATTTACTGCTAATTATGTATGCGTGAAGTCAACTTCTACATTCATTATTACAGCCACCGAAAAAAGAATCTTTTATGTTCTCTATTATATGACTATTTCTTACGCAGTAGCAAGTACGTGATGATTATGGTCAATTACAATTTGTCCCATTAGATTGGCTAAAAACATGTATACAATACATATTGACGCAAATACAAGTGGCACTAAAAGTTTCTCAATATCATTTTCAGATGCTATCTAAAAAAGTAAAAAAACAAATTTTATAAGATTTATTAAACTCCAAAATATTTATCTCCTTAACCAACTGCACAATGAATTTCCTTCATTCATAGAGCAAATTTATAAGTGATTATATAAATTATATAAATTACAAGTGATTTATGTAGACAAGAGATATTGCTGTAAATGAAAAAAATCAACATGATAGAGGTGCTAGAACTATAAATTTACAATAAAGTCTATTCTAAATAATATACAGATGACAAATGCATTTTCACTTGCAATCACTGATAATTTCAAAGTAGCTTTTGTAAATAATTATACAGTGTAAGTGACTTACTTGAAACAAATTGAGGCTCAAAGAAGCCACACCACATACTATTAAACAAAACATCATTATCTCTAATATCGACATTAAGTGATTGTTTAATCTTAAAAAAAAAGTATTATTGTAAATATTTACTTGAATATGGTTATTATAGATACAAACTTCATAGCTTGCCGGTGAATATCGACGGCACAAGTTATGCCTTCGACCATCAAAATTTTATTTCTCAGAGTAATTGTTTGTAGGATGTCAATATTTATTGCATGTTTGATTCGATAACTGTAAATATTTAGATCGTAATTATACAATGCAATTCATTAGAATCCCAATCTTTCAGTTAAAATATCACTACACACTTTGTTTTTCAATATTGTTTACAAATATAAAATTTTTTAAAGAATTATTTATATTATTAAGTCATTTCTGTGTTCGTACCTAGCAATTCTAAACATTCCACAGGTATGCTGAATATATGCCACAATCATTGTACTAATTGCTACAACTGCAATTGATCCAACACAAAGAGCTGCATTGATGTGCAACAGAATCAAATAAAAATACTTTTTTTGATCGATAAAATATTCCATCGTAAACAGACACTGATATGATCGAGATGTATTTGTATGTAAATCTACATTAACCATAATTAACAGAAATTGCACTATAATACAAAGAAATAAACAGCAAGCTCCAAGTACTAAAAGAAGAAATTGTTATTTAATTTATTAGTATATAACATTATAAAATTGTTTTACTTATATTGCACGTACAATAAATTATGGAACTAGTTAGAATTAAATTTTTACTGCAACTAATATTTCTCTTTTGAATTTCACGAGCACGCACATGAGTGCGTGTGCGAGTGTGAGTATCTACATCAAAATATTACAATTTGTCAAAAGTCGTTTTTTCACTTGATAGTTTTTACATTATGTTGTAAATATAATTCCAAAATATTCAAAATCAATAAACTAAGTTGTCTTACTCGTAAATACAGTCGTATAACGTTTTGCAGTGCAGTCATATTTTTTTATGATAGCAATTTCATTTTTATTTTTTAGTTTGCTATGTACGTGCTGAAGCTGCATCAATAAATTTTTCACCTGTCATCCCAATAACTTTTATATACATCGAAGCAAATATATACGTATATTTTGGTTTAAAAATTAATTAATCGGAGAAGACTATCTTGTTTAACGAATACTTTATAAGTAATTAACTTACACCTTCGATATTAAAACAGAATGCATTATATTTTATTATGAAAGTAATGAAAAAAGACACGGAAGACAAAACCTTCATAATGAGTTCCGAAGTACATCTTAATGTTAAAAATGCTGTCAGCTGTTAGTAAACAATTTTAATTAATTTTATTTACAAATTTGATAATAGTTACAATATATTTAATATTATTGCATGATACAAAGTATCATGTACTCATTACTCTGTATCATGCAATATCTTAAATTAAATGAATAAGAATATTGTAAAAATTTGCTGTTTACGACCTTATATAATTTGCATTATTACAGTATTTTCTTACCTGAAATATGATAATTGCTATCAATATCGCAGAAATGAAAATATGTTGAAATCTAGTGAAGTTCGATTGTTGATAGGGCCATAAACCAACAGCAAGCAGTAGAATTCTATTCATACTAAAATACTGTTCTTCTTTCCGGATCATGTCTTTATAAAGTTCAGAACACAAGTGATTGTAAAAACACCAATGACCTACGTTTATCCCCTCTTTTCTCTATTGATCGATTCTCTATTGTTCTCACTTCTAATGCAAATTGTAGTGTAAATATCGTAATTTGATAATGGATACTATCATACTATTATTTGATTACATGTAACTTATAGAAGCATTTCTTATACATATCTACAACCATTCACCTGCCATTTTAGAAAAATATATAATTTTTGTACATTAAAAAGAACAGCTCATATGAAAGATCGAAATTTTATTTATCTCACGCAAGCACATTCTTTGGCACATTTTTTCAATACTTCACTTTATTTTCATGCACGCATTCATAAGATACACTTGCGTAGCTCTTCTGCCATAGGAATATTCTCCATCTATGATCGTATTGGATGTATTTGGTAAAGTTCATAATTTAAAAATGATCTAATTAGATAAATACGTCATACTTTTAAATTATAAATTAATCTGTTTAATATCTTTTGCAAACATAAATTAAGATTGTATCAGTTTTTCTTTATAATTATTGCCGGTAATAATAATGTTTACTAACAATATTGTTATTTGCCTACAATGTAGTTATCTTCTTTTACTTTTTCGATGTTTCCCATATGATTAGTATTAAGGAAAACATTATTTATTTATATAATGTAGACACGAAGTAAATTACGTAAGTGCATAATGTTTAATGCGTTAATAACAAATTACATGTTAGAATATTATTATTTGAAAGCAATTTAAATGTTTACACACTGTTTATATTTTAATTACTAGTATTAATGCCCAATTTTGATACATTGCAAAAACGTGAAATATTAATACTAGGGCTGAAGTATTTAAAATTTTGTATCCTCGAAATTTTGCGCTATTTTTGTGATTTGAAATTATTGAAATCTGAAGTAAATATTTCCACAAAAATCGTGATTGACTATAAATATTTTCTAAGTAATTCAGTGGCTATAACAAGAACATATTAAATTATTAAATACAAACTTACTCTTCTAACAATATATTAAATTCTTATTCGGTTTAGATTTTTTTTAAACCTTAAAACAAAATAATTTTTGTTAAAGATTTACAATTTTTTAAAAATTAATTGGGTTTTCAGTTTCTCATGAAATAATTCTTTTTTTTAAATTAGCATCTAAGGTATCCAGAAAAGACTCAAAAATTAGGTTTTACTCTTCTATAACTAACCTTAATTTAATTAAATAACGTTCATTGTTATCTGTAAATCGTTTTCTCTTTAGCAACAAAACATCTAACAAGTTTAGGTACACAAAAAGTTTCTTATTTTTAATATACATATATGATATATACTGTTATAAATAAATTTAAAAACTTTATTAGTTCTCACCATGATGTTAAACTTATATTTATTCCATTATCTTGTAGAATATATAACAGTAAAATAAGATAATGAGGCCTTCAGTAGCTGCAATTATAAACATTCTTTTTCAACGAATCTATGTGTTATATACTGTTGACAAATTATACATTATATTACCATAGCAAAACACTCCACGGATGCATCAAATAGTCCACCGACATTTAAAGTAAATTCTTTAGTTCCTCTTTGTAACAAGAATAATATCATTCTCTGTACGTGTAAAGGAGTTTTATACCACTGAACACTGTATCTACAAAAATAAATGTGAAATTTAAAATAAAATTTTTTTATTTTAAGTTTCACATTTACTGCTAATTATGTATGCGTGAAGTCAACTTCTACATTCATTATTACAGCCACCGAAAAAAGAATCTTTTATGTTCTCTATTATATGACTATTTCTTACGCAGTAGCAAGTACGTGATGATTATGGTCAATTACAATTTGTCCCATTAGATTGGCTAAAAACATGTATACAATACATATTGACGCAAATACAAGTGGCACTAAAAGTTTCTCAATATCATTTTCAGATGCTATCTAAAAAAGTAAAGAAACAAATTTTATAAGATTTATTAAACTCCAAAATATTTATGTCCATAAACAACTGCACGATGAATTTCCTTCATTAATAGAGCAAATTTATAAGCGATTATATAAATTATATAAATTACAAGTGATTTATGTAGACAAGAGATATTGCTGTAAATGAAAAAAAAATCAACAAGATGTGCTAAAGAGGTGCTAAAACTATAAATCTTCAACAAAATCTATTCTAAATAATAAACAAATAACAAATGCATTTTTACTTGCAATCACTGATAATTTCAAAGTAGCTTTTGTAAATAATTTTACAGTGTAAGTGAAATTTACTTACTTGAAACAAATTGAGGCTCAAAGAAGCCACACCACATACTATTAAACAAAACATCATTATCTCTAATATCGACATTAAGTGATTGTTTAATCTTAAAAAAAAAATATTATTGTAAATATTTGCATGAATATGGTTATTATAGATACAAACTTCATAGCTTGCCGGTGAATATCGACGGCACAAGTTATGCCTTTGATCATCAAAGTATTATTACTCAGAGTAATTGGTTGTAGGATATCAATATTTATTGCATGTTTGATTCGATAACTGTAAATATTTAGATCGTAATTATACAATGCAATTCGTTAAGATCCCAATCTTTCAGTTCAAAATATCACTACACACTTTGTTTTTCAATATTGTTTAGAAATATAAAATTTTTTAGAGGATTATACTTTATATTATTAAGGTCATTCTGTGTTCGTACCTAGCAATTCTAAACATTCCACAGGTATGCTGAATATATGCCACAATCATTGTACTAATTGCTACAACTGCAATTGATCCAATACAAAGAGCTGCATTGATGTGCAACAGAATCAAATAAAAATACTTTTTTTGATCGATGAAGTATTCCATCGTAAACAGAAAATGATATGATCGAGATGTATTTGTAGGTAAATCTACATTAACCATAATTAACAGAAATTGCACTATAACACCAGCAAATAAGATACAAGCTCCAAGTGCTAAAAGAAGAAATTGTTATTTAATTTATTAGTGTATAACATTATAAAATTGTTTTACTTATATTGCAGGTACAATACATCATGAAACTAGTTAGAATTAAATTTTGACTGCAACTAATATTTCTCTTTTAAATTTCGTGAACACGCACATGTGTATGTGTGCATGTGCATGTGTGCGCGTCTACATCAAAATATTACAATTTGTCAAAAGTCGTTTTCTCACTTGATAGCTTTTACATTATGTTGCAAATATAATTCCAAAATATTCTAAATCAATAAAGTAAGTTGTCTTACTCGTAAATGCAGTCGTATAACGTTTTGCAGTGCAGTCATATTTTTTTATGATAGCGATTTCATTTTTATTTTTTAGTTTGCTATGTACGTGCTGAAGCTGCATCAATAAATTTTTCACCTGTCATCCCAATAACTTTTATATACATCAAAGCAAATATATATGTATATTTTGGTTTAAAAATTAATTAATCGGAGAAGACTATCTTGTTTAACGAATACTTTATAAGTAATTAACTTACACCTTCGATATTAAAACAGAATGCATTATATTTTATTATAAAAGTAGTGAGAAAAGACACGGATGACAAAACCTTCATAATGAGTTCCGAAGTACATCTTAATGTTAAAAATGCTGTCAGCTGTTAGTAAACAATTTTAATTAATTTTATTTACAAATTTGATAATAGTTACAATATATTTAATATTATTGCATGATACAAAGTATCATGTACTCATTACTCTGTATCATGCAATATCTTAAATTAAATGAATAAGAATATTGTAAAAATTTGCTGTTTACGACCTTATATAATTTGCATTATTACAGTATTTTCTTACCTGAAATATAATAATCGCTATCAATATCGCAGAAATGAAAATATGTTGAAATCTAGTGAAGTTCGATTGTTGATAGGGCCATAAACCAACAGCAAGCAGTAGAATTCTATTCATACTAAAATACTGTTCTTCTTTCCGGATCATGTCTTTATAAAGTTCAGAACACAAGTGATTGTAAAAACACCAATGACCTACGTTTATCCCCTCTTTTCTCTATTGATCGATTCTCTATTGTTCTCACTTCTAATGCAAATTGTAGTGTAGATATCGTAATTTGATAATGGACTATCATACTATTATTTGATTACATGTAACTTAGAAGCATTTCTTTGAACTATACATATCTATAATAAAACCATCCACCTGCCATTTTAGAAAAATATATAATTTTTATACATTAAAAAGAACAGCTTCATCGATCAATAGAGAAAAGAGGGGATAAACGTAGGTTATTGGCGTTTTTACAATCACTTGCGTCCTGAACTTTATAAAGACATGATCCGGAAAGAAGAACAGTATTTTAGTATAAAAGACCGAAATTTTATTTATCTCACGCAGGCACATTCTTTGTTTTTCAATACTTCACTTTATTTTCATGCACGCATTCATAAGATACACTTGGGTAGTTCTTCTGCCATAAGAATATTCTCCATCTATTATCGTATTGAACGTATTTGTTAAAGTTCATAATTTAAAAATGATCTAATTAGATAAATACGTCATACTTTAAAATTTTTAATTAATCTTTAATATCTTTTGCATACATAAATTAAGATTGTATCAGTTTTTCTTTATAATTATTGCCGGTAATAATAATGTTTACTAACAATATTGTTATTTGTCTACAATGTAGTTATTTTCTTTTACTTTTTCGATGTTTCCTATATGATTAGTACTTATTAAGGAAAACATTAATTATTTATATAATGTAGACACGAAGTAAATTACGTAAGTGCATAATGTTTAATGCGTTAATAACAAATTACATGTTAGAATATTATTATTTGAAAGCAATTTAAATGTTTACACGCTGTTTATATTTTAATTATTAGTATTAATGTTCAATTTTGATACATTGCAAAAACCTGAAATATTACTATTAGGGCTGAAGTATTTAAAATTTTGTATCTTCGAAATTTTGCGCTATTTTTGTTATTTGAAATTATTGAAATCTGAAGTAAATATTTCCACAAAAATCTTGATTGACTATAAATATTTTCTAAGTAATTCAATGGCTATGATAAGTAAATATTAAATTATTAAATACAACCTTACTCTTTAAACAATTTATTAAATTTTTATTCAGTTTTAATTTTTTTTTATTTTAAAGCAAAATTATTTTTATTAAAGATTTACAATTTTTTGAAAATTAATTGAGTTTTCAGTTCCTCATAAAATAATTCTTTTTTTTAAATTAGCATCTAAGGTATCGAAAGAAGACTCAAAAATCAGGTTTTACTCTTCTATAATTAACCTTAATGTAAATAGCTTTCATCGTTATCTGTAAATCGTTTTCTTTTTAGCAACGAAACATCTAAACAAGTTTAGGTACACAAAAAGTTTTTTATTTTTAATTTACATAATATATAAATACTGTTGTAAATAAATTTAAATTTTACTAGAATCGTTCTCACTATGATGTTAAATTTATATTTATTCCATTCTTGTAGAATATATAACAGTGAAATAAGATAATGAGGCCTTCAATAGCTGCAATTATAAACATTCTTTTTTAATGAATCCATGTATAATATACTCTTAAAAAATTATACATTATATTACCATAGCAAAACACTCCACGGATGCATCAAATAGTCCACCGACATTTAAAGTAAATTTTTTAGTTCCTTTTTGTAACAAGAATAATATCATTTTCTGTACGTGTAAAGGAGTTTTATACCACTGAACACTGTATCTACAAAAATAAATGTGAAATTTAAAATAAAATTTTTTTATTTTAAGTTTCACATTTACTGCTAATTATGTATGCGTGACGTCAACTTCTACATTCTCTATTACAGCCACCGAAAAAAGAATCTTTTATATTCCATATTATATGACTATTTCTTACGCAGTAGCGAGTACGTGATGATTATGGTCAGTTACAATTTGTCCCATTAGATTGGCTAAAAACATGTATACAATACATATTAACGCAAATACAAGTGGCACTAAAAGTTTCTCAATATCATTTTCAGATGCTATCTAAAAAAGTAAAAAAACAAATTTTATAAGATTTATTAAACTCCAAAATATTTATCTCTTTAACCAACTGCACAATGAATTTCCTTCATTCATAGAGCAAATTTATAAGTGATTATATAAATTATATAAATTACAAGTGATTTATGTAGACAAGAGATATTGCTGTAAATGAAAAAAATTAACAAGATAGAGGTGCTAGAACTATAAATTTGCAATAAAGTCTATTCTAAATAATATACAAATAACAAATGCATTTTCACTTGCAATCACTGATAATTTCAAAGTAGCTTTTGTAAATAATTTTACAGTGTAAGTGAAACTTACTTACTTGAAACAAATTGAGGCTCAAAGAAGTCACGAAACATACTATTAAACAAAACATCATTATCTCTAATATCGACATTAAGTGATTGTTTAATCTTAAAAAAAAGTATTATTGTAAATATTTGCATGAATATGGTTATTATAGATACAAACTTCATAGCTTGTCGGTGAATATCGACGGCACAAGTTATGCCTTCGATCATTAAAATTTTATTTCTCAGAGTAATTGTTTGTAGAATGTCAATATTTATTGCATGTTCGATACGATAACTGTAAGTATTTAAATCGTAATTATACAGCAATTCATTAGGATCCCAATCTTTCAGTTAAAATATCACTACACACTTTGTTTTTCAATATTGTTTAGAAATATAAAATTTTTTAGGTAGTTATTTATATTATTAGAGTCATTTCTGTGTTCGTACCTAGCAATTCTAAACATTCCACAGGTATGCAAAATATATGCCACCATCATTGTACCAGTTGCAACAACTGCAACCGATCCAATACAAAGAGCAGCATTGATGTGTAACAGAATCAAATAAAAATACTTTTTTTGATCGATGAAGTATTCCATCGTAAACAGAAAATGATATGATCGAGATGTATTCTTAGGTAAATCTACATTAACCATAATTAACAGAAATTGCACTATAACACCAGCAAATAAGATACAAGCTCCAAGTGCTAAAAAAAGAAATTATTATTTAATTTATTAGTGTATAACATTATAAAATTATTTTACTTATACCGCACGTATAAGTATACAATACATCATGAAACCAGTTAAAATTAAGTTTTTACTGCAACTAATACTTCTCGTTTGAATTTTATTTTATTTATAAACACATTTGTTATTAATCGCAAATGCACATAATAATGTTAAATGCTACAAAAGAATCGTATTTACACTATAGGTATGCTAACAGTACGCTCACTCTTACACACACACACATATGTGTGCGCGAGCGCGCACATGTGTGCGTGTGCATGTACGTGTGCGTGTGTGCGCGTCTACATCAAAATTACAATTTGTCAAAAACGGTTGTTTTTCACTTGATAGCTTTTACATTATGTTGTAAATATAATTCCAAAATATTCTAAATCAATAAAGTAAGTTGTCTTACTCGTAAATGCAGTCGTATAACGTTTTGCAGTGCAGTCATATTTTTTTATGATAGCGATTTCATTTTTATTTTTTAGTTTGCTATGTACGTGCTGAAGCTGCATCAATAAATTTTTCACCTGTCATCCCAATAACTTTTATATACATCAAAGCAAATATATATGTATATTTTGGTTTAAAAATTAATTAATCGGAGAAGACTATCTTGTTTAACGAATACTTTATAAGTAATTAACTTACACCTTCGATATTAAAACAAAATGCATTATATTTTATTATAAAAGTAGTGAAAAAAGACACGGAAGACAAAACCTTCATAATGAGTTCCGAAGTACATCTTAATGTTAAAAATGCTGTCAGCTGTTAGTAAACAATTTTAATTAATTTTATTTACAAATTTGATAATAGTTACAATATATTTAATATCATTGCATGATACAAAGTATCATGTTCTCATTACTCTGTATCATGCAATATCTTAAATTAAATAAATAAAAATTTGCTATTTTCTGCCTTATATAATTCGCATTATTACAGTATTTTCTTACCTGAAATATAATAATCGCTATCAATATTGCAGAAATGAAAATATGTTGAAATCTAGTGAAGTTCGATTGTTGATAGGGCCATAAGCCAATAGCAAGCAGTAGAATTCGATTCATACTAAAATACTGTTCTTCTTTCCGGATCATGTCTTTATAAAGTTCAAGACGCGAGTGATTGTAAAAACGCCAATGACCTACGTTTATCCCCTCTTTTCTCTATTGATCGATTCTCTATTGTTCTCACTTCTAATGCAAATTGTAGTGTAAATATCGTAATTTGATAATGGACTGTCATACTATTATTTGATTACATGTAACTTAGAAGCATTTCTTTGAATTATACATATCTATAATAAAACCATCCATCTACCATTTTAGAAAAATATATAATTTTTGTACATTAAAAAGAACAGCTTACATGAAAGATCGAAATTTATCTCACGCAGGCACATTCTTTGTTTTTCAATACTTCACTTTATTTTCATGCACGCATTCATAAGATACACTTGCGTAGCTCTTCTGCCATAGGAATATTCTCCATCTATGATCGTATTGAACGTATTTGGTACAGTTCATAATTTAAAAATGATCTAATTAGATAAATACGTCATACTTTTAAATTTTAAATTAATCTGTTTAATATCTTTTGCAAACATAAATTAAGATTGTATCAGTTGTTATTTATAATTATTGCCAGTAATAATAATGTTTACTAGCAATATTGTTATTTGCCTACAATGTGTTTTCTTCTTTTATTTTTTCGGTGTTTTCCATATGATTAGCACTTATTATGGAAAACATTAATTATTTATATAATGCAGGGCTAATCCTTAATCACTAGCAGGAAGTCACAATGGAACTTTAAAATCTAGGTGACCTTAGGGACTCTTCGTTAGTACCACCCGCTCCACTTACTACTACTACTACTATATAATGTAGACACGAAGTAAATTACGTAAGTGCATAATGTTTAATGCGTTAATAACAAATTACATGTCAGAAAATTATTATTTGAAAACAAAAAAGCACTTCAATATTGATATAACATTTATATTTATATTTGAATTGCAGTAGTATAAATATACAGTATTACAAATGTCTGATTTTAATTTCTTTAAAAAACTTGAGTTACCAATGTTTTGATTAAAATATTTTAATCTTCTATTTTAACATAACGAAATATCAAGTTATTTTACATACACAAAAAATAATTGTTTTATTTTTTAATTGTAAATACTGTGGTGAATAAGCGTAAATCTTTCTAATCACATCCTCATAATAGTATTATTAAATTGCTATTTATCTCATTACTGTGTAGAATGTATGACAGTGAAATAAGATATTGAGGCCTTTACTAGCTGAAATTATTAACATTATTTTTTATTATATTCATGTGTAAGCTACTATTTTAAAATATTTATTACTATTCTAAAATATTATAATTACCGTCGCGGAGCTTTCTATGGATGCATTAAATACTCCACCGATATTTAAATAAAATTCCTTGGTTCCCCTTTGCAACAGAAATAATATTATTTTTTGTATATGTAAAGGAGTTTTATACCATTGAACGTTGTATCTACGAAATTAAATATATATTTCTAACTTGAGATGCAAATTTTTTTATTAATTTGCTTGAAGCTATTTCTTCTGCAACAAATGAGCTTTTATATTTAATGTTTCAACTATTAAAGAAGAAAGAACCTGTATACTATTCTCTATATTCTCTATTATAAAAACATTTCTTACGCAGTAGTGAATACGTGATTATTGTGTTCTGTTACAATTTGCCCCATATGATTGGATAAAAATATATGTGCAATACATACTGATACAGATCCTAATGGCATTAAGATGTCTATGTCATATTTAAATTCAAATGATGCTATCTAAAAAAATGAAAAAATATATTTTATGGAAATTATTAGTCTTCATATCAAATACTGTCTTTCAAAACACCTACATATTAAAAAGTTTTCTTTAATTTTAAAGATTACAAATATTATTACAAGGATTACATTGATATGATAAAGCGTTTAAAATATTAATGAAAATATTACACACACACATATTATATACATAATATTACAGATAGATAGATAGTAGTTAATATTAAATTGATAAATTAATTTAATATGGTTGTTCGTACATTTCTAGCTCTCTGTTAAGCTTTGTCTGTAGGTAATGACATGTTCATCCGTTAGGAGTGTGAAATGTTTACAGAAATTCACACGAATAATATTATTTGGCACAAAGATCTAGTTTGACATGTTATGTACTTATCGAAAATGACATGTTATTTACTTTTTTTTATCGAGAATATATTATATTTTAACATAGAGCTATGAATGTTATTTACTTTTTTTTATCGAGAATATATTATATTTTAACATAGAGCTATGAATGTTATTTTAAAACCATTACCATTTGCAATATAGCTCATTAATTTTATCAATAAAAATTCGGCCAACTTATATAAAAATTATATACCTGTAATTTCTGCGTTTTTTTATGATAGAAAATGTGTCTTACTCGTTATTATTCTTCTCATGCTATTTAATATCTAAATTATTGCATTCGTATATCGTTTATAAAGACTTTTATTGGAGATTTATAATTTTATATCTGAGTGTAATTCTTGTCATTCCATTTCTTGAGCAATATTGCTAATAATTTTAGAGCAGTTTTTTTATACGTAATTATACGATATGACTTACTTGAAACAAGTTGAGGCTTAAGCAAATCACATTATTTATTATTAAACAAAAGAACATTATTTCCAGTACAGACATTAAATTCTTGTTTAATCTTTAAAAATGTAAAAAAATGTTATTATTATAAATACATGAATATTGTCTTATCGTAGATACAAACTGTATTGCTTGCCGGTGAATATCAACGGCACAAATTGTGCCCTCGGTCATCAAAATCTTATTCTCCAGCGTAATATTTTGTCGAATGGTGTTATTTATTGCGTGCTCTAGACGATAACTGTGAATGTTTGTAATTGTAATTAATAACAAAGCAGTTCATTGAATTCAATTTTTTAGTTAAACATCATTACAGAAACATTATACAATATATTGTTTATAAATATAAACTTCTAGTACATTTAATTATTTATTTCTGTATTCGTACCTAGCAATTCTAAACATTCCACAGGTATATTGAATACACGTAATGAACATCGCACCACTTGCTACCATTACAGCCGATCCAATGCAAATAGCTGCTGTGATGTGCAATATAACTAAATAAAAATACTTTTCTTGATCGATGAAGTATTCCATTGTAAAGAGAAAATGGTATGATTGAGATTCGTTCGTTGATAAATCAACATCAGTTATATTTATCCAAAATTGAAGTATAACACATGAAGGTATTGCAGAAGCTCCAAAGACTAAAAAGAAACGTTAGAAAGAAATTATTTTTTAAATTACTTATAGTACGTGCAAAATTAGTGGAGTACTTCAAATCATCAAGTATAAGAATTCCAGATTATATGACTTGAGCACTGACTAAATACTAAAGAAAATAACTTCCTAACGATGGTACGTCTTACTCAATTATATAAGTGCATATAATGTAATTTTTTTTAAGAACAATTCTTCTTTCCACTCAATAAAAGTAGCCCATATCATTATGATAAATAAATCTAGTAAAACTACAAACAATGTGAAATCGTATAGACCTATCAGCCATCTTCTAATTCCTTTTAAGGTATTCGAAAGATTACTTCTAGCGAAAATGATACCAATAATTGAAGAGAGAAATTTAGTGCCAAACCATCAATTTGAATTCCGCTCAAAGCAACAATTGAACGAATTCACATAATTGTGTGAGAAGTAAATAGGGAAGTCGAAGTCAAACGATAGTCGCTCAGTTACTTTTCTTAATGTCTCAGGCATCTTCAACAAAGTTTAGAATAAAGGTTTTTTTGATAATTTGAAAAAATCTTTCACTAAAAATTTTTACTGTAATCCTACCTACAAACAGACATTTTCTAGTGAAACAAAACGATATCGTGACTGCACTCCACAGAATAAACTTTAGGATATTACAAGGGAATCACACACAAGGCCTAAAGTCCTGAGCCTATTCTTATATCTATTATTTATTGTTGATTCCGCAACAATTCAAAATATAATTACATCCACATTCCAAATGACACAGCCATCCTTGCTGGTCATGATGATCCTTTCACTGCATCGGAATTACTACTCAATGAAGTACAAGACTAACTAAAAATATAGAAAATTAAAACAAATAAAACCAAATATATTCAGACAACTTTCACTAATCGTACTGATGAAAGAAAGATTCTATTGCAGACTGAAAAAAATGATTTTGCAAGACCTACTTAAATAACAATTGGTTTAATATGCGTACAGGGAGGTATCAATAGATTCTTTCCCTCCATAACCTCGTATAAGATAAATAAATATCGATAAATGTTGTTGTGGTGACAGATTGTGATATAATTAGAGTTCTAAAAAAAATTTATTGTGTATAACATTATTTTATGTATACTTATACATTATAAAAAATTTTTCAATTTGGGTAAAACCGAATCCTATTGTAATACTGATAGCTTAGTCCTTTCAATTTGCTGTATGAATTTGTTATTTATTGCAAATATATATACATGATACAGATATTTTAATAGACTTATATAAATAGAGATCGTATCGTAATGTACTGTTTTAATGAGCCGAAAATCCGAATTCAAATCAGAACCTAAAACCATCAGTTTTTAAGTACTAGGTGCCATGGGCTAGACGCACTCCGATATACTATTACTATGTAAATATTTATAACAAAATTGTACATAATCGTATAGAATATAATCGCAAAAATTAATAAAAATCATCTTACTTATAAGTAGAACAGTATAACGATTCGCAGTGCAGTCATATCTTTTTATGATAGCGATTTCATTTTCATCCTTTAATCCATTACGTACGTGTTGAAGTTTTATCAGTAAATCCTTCATCTGTCATTTCAGCAACTTTAGTATACATCAATGCAAATATTTTGATTTAAAAGTCCGTTAAACGAAGAGAATTATCCCGTTTAACGAATACTTCGTAAACGATTGACTTACATTTTCCATGTTTAAATGGAAGAAGTTATACTTTATCATACATATAGTGAAGAGAGATGTGGATGACAAAACCTTCATAAAGAGTTCCGAAGTACAATTTAATGTCAAAAACGTTGTCAGCTGTTAATAGATAGTTTTAATTAATTCTACTCATACATGTAAAACGTTGCATTACATATATTGCACTTATTATTAATCAGTATATAATAATAGTTGCAATATATTTAATACAAATTTAATACAAATATCATTGCATAACACAGTAGAAAACAAATAAAAATAAAGTAAAAGCTGGGCGTTTGATAACTTACATAATGATGTAGTTATCATTATTTGAATATTATTGATATTTTCTTACCTGATGATATTTTCTTACCTGAAATATAATAAACGCTGTCAATATAGTGGTGAGAAAAATATATTGACATGTAACAAAGTTGGATTGTTGATAGGGCCATAAGCCGACAGCAAGCAGTAAAATTCTATTTACTCTAAAATACTGATTTTCTTTACGGATCATATCGTTATAAGATCCAAAACACGAATGATTGTGAAGAAGTCTAACGTATGTTTATCCCCTCTTTTCTTTATCGATCGATTAGACATTCTCTCTTCTACCGTACATTTTAGAGTAAATATCGTAAATTATGTAATGGGCCAACAGATGGTTATATCATTATAATATTTATAAGTTATGGAAGCATTTTTTCGATCTATATCTATGATAAAGCAATCTACCTGACATTTGAGAAAATTGAGAAAATTCATTGTATCATTCTTTTATTAAAAAAAAAGTTTTTATGAGAAATCGAAACGTGAATGCATTCCTTCTTTTTGTTTCTACTTTATTCTAATGTATGCATTTATAAAATACACTTGTATAGTTTTTTTAACAAAGAAACACTCGCCATTTATAATCCTTCCAATATTGGATCTGCTTGTTAAAACTCGTTTAAAATGATCAAATTAGGTAAATACACGATATTTTTAAATTTAAAATTGATTAATATTTTTAACAAATGTTGGTTGTATTAGTTTTATTTACAGTATCACTGACAATATTTTTTACTAGCGATGTTGTTGTTTAATAACAATATGTTTATCCTTTTTCACTTTTTTTTGTTGTTTCTTACATGATTATTTATTATTCAAATTCTAAATTTAAACTTACATTAAACTTATATAGATACTTACATTAAATTGTTAGTGTGTGTGTATATATATGTATACGTGTATACATAGTAGTAGAGTGTATATATATATATATTTTATATATATATATATATATATATATTTATTTATTTATTTATTTATTTATATACATGATAATATAATAGTACAGTAAATATATAAATGTATTGTGTAAAGTATTACGTTTACCTTACACAACATTTAAATTATTTACGTTTATCTTACACAACACATTTAAATTACTTTCAAATATTTCGGGTATAGCAGCGCCAAATTTTTTGCAATATTTTTTTATTTAATTAAAATTTTTATGAACTTAATATTAAACATAATATTTTATGCTGTATACATGTGTACATACACAACTATTCAAAGATTTATTCCTACTTGGTGCCATTTTTTGACACATCATATCTTTTTAAGTAGATTAAAAATACCTATATATAGACAAATAGTACAGTAAATATATATATGTATATATACAAATAGTTTTGTAATGAGGTCCGTTTTTGTGCGTACACTTGGCGCCTTTTTTTACCCTTTTTAAAAAAGGTAATTTTGTACTGATATCACGCATTTTGTAGTATTATTCATAATTTTATCTCGTATATCTGCGCGTACATTTGGCACCTTTTTTTTACCTTTTTTTGAAAAGGTAATTTTGTACTGATATCACGCATTTTGTAGTATTATTTATATTATTTTAAACTATAAAAGAATATATTACTTATTAACAATTTTTTCTAAAAGTAAAATATAAATATCTTTAGCGCCTCTAGGCTTTTTTCTAACCTGCGCATCATTATTTTCAATCCAAACGCTAGATGTTTCTTCTCTACACATATTTGTAAAATGACCTTTTTTAATACATTTACCGTAGTGAAATGTAGCATTCATAACTTTATACAATTGTCCAGCTATTGATATTTTACTTATAGGGACAGAACATAAACTAAAATTGTGTGGTATCTTCACTAATTTACCATTCTGTAATGAAAATAATACTAAGTGAATAATAACTATCTCTTTCGCCGATATTATTTCATTTTTTATTAAAATATCATTTTTTCCACAATATTCACATAATTTGTCATTTGACTGATTCCAATGTAAAAATGAAATTTTTAATAAATCATTAAGATTATAATTTTTATTCTTTAAATTGTTAATAGAAAGAGAAACAAGTACATTATTATCAGTACTAATTTACCACACAATTTTAGTTTATGTTCTGTCCCTACAAGTAAAATATCAATAGCTGGACAATTGTATAAAGTTATTAGTGCTATATTTCACTACGGTAAATGTATTAAAAAAGGTCATTTTACAAAAAAAAATAATAAATAAAAAAAAAAAAAAAAAAAAATAATGTCACGATAATCTTCTATCTTCTCTCTTTTAACATTGTCGATATATCTCTTATCGATATATCTATTGTCGATAAGTCTGTTATCGATACATTTGTTAAATCGATAATGCCCGCGCGATTTATTGAACGCTTGCAGAGCCACACTGTGGTGGAAAAGCAAAAAGTACATTTCCGGACTCCTATCTCACTCCACTCTCACCACCAATGTTGACGACGACGTTTCTTAAACAAAAATTTTCAGATTTCAAATTTGCATCGCAATATCTCAGCTGGTAGGGCACATAGCCAAAAAATAAAAATAGTTTTATTATGAAAATCAAACCCGAGCTATCGATTGAGTCTACTTAGAAGTCGATCGGTTCAGCGGTTGTCGAGATCCGATAATTTGAGGGTCTTGCAACTTTCCGACTCGCGTAAATATACACGGCCGGTCTCGCTGCGCTACATTTGGCACCGAGACACTACCGTGTCTCTTGATAATTTAATAATGGACTATCATACTATTATATGATGTAACTTAGAAGCATTTCTTTGAACTATACATATCTATAATAAAAACATCCACCTGACATTTTAGAAAAATATATAATTTTTGTACATTAAAAAGAACAGCTTACATGAAAGATCGAAATTTTATTTATCTCACGCAGGCACATTCTTTGTTTTTCAATACTTCACTTTATTTTCATGCACGCATTCATAAGATACACTTGCGTAGCTTCTTCTGCCATAAGAATATTCTCCATCTATGATCGTATTGAACGTATTTGGTAAAGTTCATAATTTAAAAATGATCTAATTATTAAATACGTCATACTTTTATATTTATTATTATATATTATTATCTATTATTATATTGGATATATTTTATACAGTTCATAATTTAAAAATGATCTAATTAGATAAATACGTCATACTTTTAAATTTTAAATTAATCTGTTTAATATCTTTTGCAAACATAAATTAAGATTGTATCAGTTTTTATTTATAATTATTGCCAGTAATAATAATGTTTACTAGCAATATTGTTATTTGCCTACAATGTGTTTTCTTCTTTTATTTTTTCGGTGTTTTTCATATGATTAGCACTTATTATGGAAAACATTAATTATTTATATAATGTAGCAGGGTTAATCCCCAATCACTAGCGGGAAGTCACAATGGAACTTTAAAATCTAGGTGACCTTAGGAATTCTTCGTTAGTACCACCCGCTCCACTTACTTACTACTACTACTACTATATAATGTAGACACGAAGTAAATTACGTAAGTGCATAATGTTTAATGCGTTAATAACAAATTACATGTCAGAAAATTATTATTTGAAAACAAAAAAGCACTTCAATATTGATATAACATTCATATTTATATTTGAATTGCAGTAGTATAAATATACAGTATTACAAATGTCTGATTTTAATTTCTTAAAAAAACTTGAGTTACCAATGTTTTGATTAAAATATTTTAATCTTCTATTTTAACATAACGAAATATCAAGTTATTTTACATACACAAAAAATAATTGTTTTATTTTTTAATTGTAAATACTGTGGTGAATAAGCGTAAATCTTTCTAATCACATCCTCATAATAGTATTATTAAATTGCTATTTATCTCATTACTGTGTAGAATGTATGACAGTGAAATAAGATATTGAGGCCTTTACTAGCTGAAATTATTAACATTATTTTTTATTATATTTATGTGTAAGCTACTATTTTAAAATATTTATTACTATTCTAAAATATTATAAGTATTACCGTCGCGGAGCTTTCTATGGATGCATTAAATACTCCACCGATATTTAAATAAAATTCCTTGGTTCCCCTTTGCAACAGAAATAATATTATTTTTTGTATATGTAAAGGAGTTTTATACCATTGAACGTTGTATCTACGGAATTAAATATATATTTCTAACTTGAGATGCAAATTTTTTTATTAATTTGCTTGAAGCTATTTCTTCTGCAACAAATGAGCTTTTATATTTAATGTTTCAACTATTAAAGAAGAAAGAACCTGTATACTATTCTCTATATTCTCTATTATAAAAACATTTCTTACGCAGTAGTGAATACGTGATTATTGTGTTCTGTTACAATTTGCCCCATATGATTGGATAAAAATATATGTGTAATACATACTGATATAGATCCTAATGGCATTAAGATGTCCATGTCATATTTATATTCAAATGATGCTATCTAAAAAAATGAAAAAATATATTTTATGGAAATTATTAGTCTTCATATCAAATACTGTCTTTCAAAACACCTACATATTAAAAAGTTTTCTTTAATTTTAAAGATTACAAATATTATTACAAGGATTACATTGATATGATAAAGTGTTTAAAATATTAATGAAAATATTACACACACACATATTATATACATAATATTACAGATAGATAGATAGTAGTTAATATTAAATTGATAAATTAATTTAATATGGTTGTTCGTACATTTCTAGCTCTCTGTTAAGCTTTGTCTGTAAGTAATGACATGTTCATCCGTTAGGAGTGTGAAATGTTTACAGAAATTCACACGAATAATATTATTTGGCACAAAGATCTAGTTTGACATGTTATGTACTTATCGAAAATGACATGTTATTTACTTTTTTTTATCGAGAATATATTATATTTTAACATAGAGCTATGAATGTTATTTTAAAACCATTACCATTTGCAATATAGCTCATTAATTTTATCAATAAAAATTCGGCCAACTTATATAAAAATTATATACCTGTAATTTCTGCGTTTTTTTATGATAGAAAATGTGTCTTACTCGTTATTATTCTTCTCATGCTATTTAATATCTAAATTATTGCATTCGTATATCGTTTATAAAGACTTTTATTGGAGATTTATAATTTTATATCTGTAATTCTTGTCATTCCACTTCTTGAGCAATATTGCTAATAATTTTAGAGCAGTTTTTTTATACGTAATTATACGATATGACTTACTTGAAACAAGTTGAGGCTTAAGCAAATCACATTATTTATTATTAAACAAAAGAACATTATTTCCAGTACAGACATTAAATTCTTGTTTAATCTTTAAAAATGTAAAAAAATGTTATTATTATAAATACATGAATATTGTCTTATCGTAGATACAAACTGTATTGCTTGCCGGTGAATATCAACGGCACAAATTGTGCCCTCGGTCATCAAAATCTTATTCTCCAGCGTAATATTTTGTCGAATGGTGTTATTTATTGCGTGCTCTAGACGATAACTGTAAATGTTTGTAATTGTAATTAATAACAAAGCAGTTCATTGAATTCAATTTTTTAGTTAAACATCGCTACAGAAACGTTATACCATATATTGTTTATAGATATAAACTTCTAGTACATTTAATTATTTATTTCTGTATTCGTACCTAGCAATTCTAAACATTCCACAGGTATATTGAATACACGTAATGAACATCGCACCACTTGCTACCATTACAACCGACCCAATGCAAATAGCTGCTGTGATGTGCAATATAACTAAATAAAAATACTTTTCTTGATCAATGAAGTATTCCATTATAAAGAGAAAATGGTATGATTGAGATTCGTTCGTTGATAAATCAACATCAGTTATATTTATCCAAAATTGAAGTATAACATATGAAGGTATTGCAGAAGCTCCAAAGACTAAAAAGAAACGTTAGAAAGAAATTATTTTTTAAATTACTTATAGTACGTGTAAAATTAGTGGAGTACTTCAAATCATCAAGTATAAGAATTCCAGATTATATGACTTGAGCACTGACTAAATACTAAAGAAAATAACTTCCTAACGATGGTACGTCTTACTCAATTATATAAATGCATATAATGCAATTTTTTTTTTAAGAACAGTTCTTTCCACCTCAATAAAAGTAGCTCACATCATTATGATAAATAAATCTGCTAAAACTACAAACAATGTGAAATAGTATAAACCTACCAGCCATCTTCTAATTCCTTTTAAGGTATTCGAAAGATTATTTCTAGCGAAAATGATACCAATAATTGAAGAGAAAAATTTAGTGTCAAACCATCAATTTGGATTCCGCTCAAAGCAACAATTGAACAAATTCACATAATTGTGTGAGAAAAGTAAATAGGGAAGTCGAAGTCAAACGATACCGCTCAGTCGCTTTTCTTAATGTCTTAGGCATTTAACAAAGTTTAGAATAAAGGTTTTTTTAATAATTTGAAAAAATCTTTCACTAAAAATTTTTACATACTGTAATCCTACCTACAAAGAGACATTTTCTAGTGAAACAAGACGATATCGTGACTGCACTCCACAGAATAAACTTTAGGATATTACAAGGGAATCACACAAGACCTAAAGTCCTGAGTCTATTCTTATATCTATTATTTATTGTTGATTCCTCAACAATTCAAAATATAATTACATCCACATTCCAAATGACACAGCCATCCTTGCTGATCATGATGATCCTTTCACTGCATCGGAATTACTACTCAATGAAGTACAAGACTAACTAAAAATATAGAAAATTAAAACAAATAAAACCAAATATATTCAGACAACTTTCACTAATCGTACTGATGAAAGAAAGATTCTATTGCAGACTGAAAAAAATGATTTTGCAAGACCTACTTAAATAACAATTGGTTTAATATGCGTACAGGGAAATCATCAATAGATTCTTTTCCTCCATAACCTCATATAACATAAATAAATATCGATAAATGTTGTTGTGGTGACAGATTGTGATATAATTAGAGTTCTAAAAAAAAATTTATTGTGTATAACATTATTTTATGTATACTTATACATTATAAAAAATTTTTCAATTTGGGTAAAACCGAATCCTATTGTAATACGTTGTATGATAGCTTAGTCCTTTCAATTTGCTGTATGAACACTTTTGTTATTTATTGCAAATATATATACATGATACAGATATTTTAATAGACTTATGTAAATAGGGATCGTATCGTAATGTACTATTTTAATGAGCCAAAAATCTGAATTCAAATCAGAACCTAAAACCATCAGTTTTTAAGTACTAGGTGCCACGGGCTAGACACACTCCGATATACTATTACTATGTAAATATTTATAACAAAATTGTACATAATCGTATAGAATATAATCGCAAAAATTAATAAAAATCATCTTACTTATAAGTAGAACAGTATAACGATTCGCAGTGCAGTCATATCTTTTTATGATAGCGATTTCATTTTCATCCTTTAATCCATTACGTACGTGTTGAAGTTTTATCAGTAAATCCTTCATCTGTCATTTCAGCAACTTTAGTATACATCAATGCAAATATTTTGATTTAAAAGTCCGTTAAACGAAGAGAATTATCCCGTTTAACGAATACTTCGTAAACGATTGACTTACATTTTCCATGTTTAAATGGAAGAAGTTATACTTTATCATAAACATAGTGAAGAAAGATACGGATGACAAAACCTTCATAAAGAGTTCCGAAGTAAAATTTAATGTCAAAAACGTTGTCAGCTGTTAATAGACAATTTTAATTAATTCTATTCATACATGTAAAACATTGCATTACATATATTGCACTTATTATTAATCAGTATATAATAATAGTTGCAATATATTTAATACAAATTTAATACAAATATCATTGCATAACACAGTAGAAAACAAATAAAAATAAAGTAAAAGCTGGGCGTTTGATAACTTACATAATGATGTAGTTATCATTATTTGAACATTATTGATATTTTCTTACCTGATGATATTTTCTTACCTGAAATATAATAAACGCTGTCAATATAGTGGTGAGAAAAATATATTGACATGTAACGAAGTTGGATTGTTGATAGGGCCATAAGCCGACAGCAAGCAGTAAAATTCTATTTACTCTAAAATACTGATTTTCTTTACGGATCATATCGTTCCAAAACACGTAAGATCCAAAACACGAATGATTGTGAAGAAGTCTAACGTATGTTTATCCCCCCTTTTCTTTATCGATCGATTAGACATTCTCTCTTCTAGCGTACATTTTAGAGTAAATATCGTAAATTACGTAATGGGCCAACAGATGGTTATATCATTATAATATTTATAAGTTATGAGAGCATTTTTTTTATCTATACCTATGATAAAGCAATCTACCTGACATTTGAGAAAATTGAGAAAATTCATTGTATCATTTTCTTTTATTAAAAAAAAAGTTTTTATGAGAGATCGAAACGTGAATGCATTCCTTCTTTTTTAATACTTCTACTTTATTCTAATGTATGCATTTGTAAAATACACTTGTATAGTTCCTCTAACAAAGAAACACTCGCCATCTATAATCCTTCCAATATTGGATCTGCTTGTTAAAACTTGTTTAAAATGATCAAATTAGGTAAATACACGAAATTTTTAAATTAAAAATTGATTAATATTTTTAACAAATAAATGTTGGTTGTATTAGTTTTATTTACAGTATCACTGACAATATTTTTTACTAGTGATGTTGTTGTTTAATAACAATATGTTTATTTTTTTCACTTTTTGTTGTTGTTTCTTATATGATTATTTATTATTCAAATTCTAAATTTAAACTTACATTAAACTTATATAGATACTTACATTAAATTGTTAGTGTGTTTATATATATATATATACAAATGTATACGTGTATACATAGTAGTAGAGTATATATCATTTTATACAAAATAATATCATTTTATACAAAAAAATAATACTGTTGCATAGAGAAATATATGTATGTATGTATGAATGTATGTATGTGTGTGTTACACACACACAACACACACACACACACACACACACACACACACACACACACACACAACACACACACACACAATACACACACAATAACACACACACACACACAATAATAGTATAATATATAATACAACGTACATACAATATTATATATATACACATACATACATTCATACATACATACATATATTTCTCTATGCAACAGTATTATTTTTTTGTATAAAATGATATTATTAAACATTATACCTCTACAGCAATGAACATAACAAATCACTAACTTTAGATAAAATTTTTTTTGTTATATACTTAACTTTAGCACATATTCTGATTTATTCTGTACAAATCAATTTCTACATTTATTGCTTAATAAGAAAAGAATAAGATTTTTATATGAAATTAAATTATACAAATTGAAAGTCTCACACATATTCCCTCTTTTTTATATCTCTACTTAATTTTTGTACACATATTCTTTTTATGCACACATTCGTAAGATATATATTTGATCTTTCAGAAGAGTATTCATCAACTTGAATATTTCGGCATTAGTCTTATTAAATAAAATTTGCAATTTTTACACTGTACATTGTTCCGTTTTTAAGATTACACCGTTACTTTTAGCCAGACGAAATCTTAATTTAAAACTAAAAATGTACACAAATTGATTATTAATTTAATACTAACGATATTAATACGTATCTTTAAATCCCCCTCTTTCACGGCACTACGAAGAATATGTTGTAAAAAATACCATAAATATTTTTTTATATTCTCACGAATAATATTATTTGATACAAAAGTCTAGTCTAACTGTAAAAATGGTATTTGATTTACACTTATTGATTATTATCAGAATCGGTCGTGATTTTTTAATACATTCTTAAATAAAATTTGTATTATTTTAAAAGATGATAGATCCGTGACATTCTTGATACACTTTTATATTACAAGTTAATAATCGTACTATTGATATATTAGCAAATATAATTTATAGACATGTCAGTTATCAAGTAATATTAATTATAGTAATATTAATTATATCATAATATTGTATTAATTATTTTTTAACATTAATGTTAATAACAGTTCTAAGATATCATGTTATACAAAATTTCTGTTCGTAATTTCTTAATTTTAATTATAATTTATACACTCTTTCTTACCAACTAATGCGAATGAATAATGAATCACGATTAGATTTCTTTGTGTATCTATGTTTTTCTTGTGTCTCTTAAGTTTTTAACTATTGTTTTCATTGAGGAGATGGTCATAATACTGAAATGTTTGATCAGTTTTAACTTCAATAAATTGTTATTATAAAGACATCTTGACGTTGATTCTAAACTCTTTTTTATATAGCTTTATATAGCTTTATATACAATAGCTTTATATAGCTATATGATTAATTATTTCTTATTTCACATATGCTTTTACATTTATGTAGTTCTTAAGTTTTTTAATTTTTTAGTACGTATGTTATTTAATTAAAATTATCTTTAAAAAAAACTAAAAATTAAAATTATCCTCAGTTATAGAATTATTAAGAAAACAATGAATTATTTATTTTGAAATACTGATCAACTCATGTACGTTGATATCATGCTGGAGATATCGACCAAACTTGGAAACAAAATAAATATAATGTATTTAATAACAGGTGTTCTTCTTGATGAAGTAAATTGAAATGTTCACGAAACTAAATGATAAATATCTGGAATCAAATGATAAATTATCGCAGTTCCAACCAGAAGTTAAATTCATGTACTTCGCAAAAGCTTCAAAAATATCAGCTAAACTTTTATTAAATATATTCCAAGTATATTATATATAATGATCGATGAATTAAAAAAAATTAGCGCATCGATGTCTTGGATTAAATAAGATTTTATTTTCTTGTGTCTTTTTTTTAATACTAAAACTTTGAAGTAAATGACATAGCTAAGAAATGGAACTTTCTACATGTGTGTGAAGAACATTGCTCATTCTTGTTGAAATTTATTTTTCTATTTGTACCTTATTTATATTCATCATATCATAGATAACATGACAGTAAAATAAGATACTGAAGCCTTTACCAACTGGAATCAAAATCATTTCCTTTTTTATACCACCCGTTTGTACTACATTATACATAATTTAATGTAAATACTATATTATACTTTATGTTTAAACAAAGACCGTATCTTATTACCGTAGCAAAACATTCAATGGATGAAACAAATACTCCACCTACAGTTATAGTAAAATCTTTGGTTCCTTTTAGCAACAAGAAGAGTATCATTTTTTGAATATGCAAGGGAGCTACATACCACTGAACTCTGTACCTGCGAAATTATAGAGATAGAATCACTTATTTGAGAGAAAGACGGAAAGATTTATATGATAGTTATACTAATACGATAGTTATACTAATGACACTCCAAGTATTGTTTTATTTTTACCATCTACAAAGTAAACTATTGATATTTTACAAAAAGTCTCTTACGCAGTAATGAATACGTGATTATTATGATCTATGATACTTTGTCCATTAAAGTTGCATATAAACAAATAAGTTATATCAATAACTACAAATGTAAAAGGGAAGAAAGTTTTTTTGATATCTTCTCCGGAGGATACAATTTGAAAGATCTACAAAATACAAGGGTGCACAATCAATTTTCTAGCAATCGTCATTTTACCATATGGTCTTATGGTTTCTTTTCTTTCTGGTTTCTACATGGTTTCTTTAACAAAAGTTAAAATTAATAATTATATATTTATATAAAACTAATATTAAACAATTTCTTTGACCTGTCTGACAAATTAGCGTGTCGCCGACTAGATTTGTCGGACATTGAAATGCAGTAAATCGCCAACTTTAATATCGATATCGATTTTAATTTTTTGGCTCTAAATTAGATAAAAAATTTATTGCGAAAAATATTACCTCAGCCAGGATTCGAACCTGGAACTCCCTCATAAAAAAACCAATATTGAATATTGATTAATAAAAAATGACAATAAAAGTATAGTATAAATATTTTATTGCTACAAATTTATATCATGGAAAGTGTTTGTTGCTTGTTCAAAAATAAAATCCAAAAACTTACTTGAAGAAAATTGGAAGACAAGGAAATCATAAAGATCGCTGCCAAACTTAAAAACATTATTTCAAATCTAATTACCAAATATTTGGATAATCTTTAAAAACAAAAATATTAGTATGATGTATGTATTATTTTCCTGTATTTTTATATATTTTTATATGGATGCCTATATCTAACCTCATTGCTTCCCGATGAATATTTACAGCGTACATTAAACTTTCAGATTTTGAAATATTATTTTTCCAAGTGATGCTTTGCGAAATCTTCAGTGCACGTTCGATACGATAACTATAAATAATTATACAGTTTCACATTTTGAACAAGGCATTTCTTTGGAAGGTAAATGTTATCTATATCTTTGTTTAAAACAACAATAATTCTGATCGCATTCAAATATTTGTGGTCATTTTACATTATATTTATACCTGGAAATTTTAAACATTCCCAAAATTAGCTGAAGACATCCCATGAGAAATGTTCCTGTTGCTACTATTGCAGTCGTTCCTACGCAAAATGCTATGTTTATATGTAATAGAATTAAGAAAAAATAGTTTTCCTGATCGATAAAATATTCCGTTATGAATTGTATTCGACGTGATTCAGATTTATTTACTGATAATACAACATCAGACATATTCATCCAATATTGAACGATAATAGCAAAAAGTATTCCGCAAACCCCACATGCTAAAAAACATAAAATAACTGTTATTTAGAAGGTAACTATTATTTAAATTTTTATTGTCTGGATCTTCAAAATTGTTTTATTTATGTTATATATATTATATATGTTATTTATTATGAACATGTATCTCAAAATGTAACATCTCTTACAACTATAATTAATTTCTACCGTACAATTAATAATACTTATTTAATAGCTATTTACATATTTTATTTGTCTTTTAAAATTTACTTTAATTGATAAATATAGTTAATACTCGAACAAACTTTTTTGAATTACATATATGTGCATGTACATATATATAAAAAAATTATGAGGACAAACATTTTCTGTAGAATGCCCGGACATTGTATAGAATGCCCACGGTTTGTTGGGCAATGTGTTGAATCCATAGTTGACATTTTTTTAAACACATTTTTTAATTTCCTTGTCAGAACGATTCAATACATTGACCACCACTCTCTAGGCATTCTGTATCAAAACGTAAAAAAAATTGTGAACCCATGTGGAACCTCACTTCGCATTAAAAAGTGTACGCGTGGAGGCAGTGTGTTCCGCCACCCCTACGGGGGGGCTGCACTACCGAGAAACTAGACACATAGTTTCGGGTTGAACCTCGCATTGCGTGGAAAATTGTAAACCCATATAAAACCTCACTTTACATTAAAAAGTACTGCCGTCTCTCGCCACACCGCTGCTTCACGAAGCTAGACAGCGTACACTTTTTAATGCAAAGTGAGGTTTCACATGGGTTTACAACTTTCCACGCGAAGCGAGTTCCACCCACACCTATATAGTTTCTCGGTAGTGGAGTCCCCATCCGTAGGGGGAGCGGAACACACTGCCTACACGCATAAACTTTTTAATGCGAAGTGAGGTTCCACATAGGTTTGCAATTTTCGATGCAAAGCTAGGTTTCAACACATTGCCCAACGAACCGTGAGCATTCTATACAATGCCCGGGCAATGTGTGAAATACCTGCCTATTATACACATTGCCTAAAAACCGTGGACATTCTATATAATGCCCGGGCATTGTATAGAATGCCTACATTAGACACATTGCCTGTAACATATACATACATATATATATATATATATATATATATATATATATTGGGTTGATGCATAATTATCTGCCGTTTATGTAGGCGCGTTTTCTTTTGTGAAAATTGGCGTTTTGTTTACTTTTGTTTTATAAAAATATTCTTCTATGTTTAGGTGATAAAAATGCGTGTCGAAAATCATATTCATATTCTGTTAAATTTTTATGTGTCTTTTTCATAATAAATATTGTTTAAAAAAATAATTATGCATCAACCCAATATATATATATATATATATATATATATATATATATATATAATTACATATAATACATAATAGATTTTCTTCCTAATATTTTAATTTAGAGATGTAGAGAAATATTATAATCGCATAAAAAAATTTTGCTTCACCCGTAAGTATAGCTGTGCCCCATTTCGCATAGTAGCCATATTTTTTTATGATCGCAATTTCTTTTTCATCCTTTAATTCGTCATGTATATGTTGAAGTTGTATTAGTAAGTTTTTTACCTATTATTCCAGCAACATTTTTATATTGTCTTTGTATAATGTATCAAAAAATATTTTGCGTAAATATTTATTTGCATATTTGCATATTTGTATTAGTGTATAAATATTTATCAAAGCTTATTTTACATGTTCTACGGCTTTGTAATATATTCACAACTTACGCTTTTGATGTTAGTACAGAATAAATTGTAATGTATCCAGTAAATAGTAAAGAAAGATGCAGAAGACACAACCTTGGTGACAAGATCAAAAGTACATTTCAAAGTTATAAATGATGTCAGCTGCAAAAAGTAATTTGATTTTATTTATAAATATAACTTTAAGGACCAGTTTTACAAATATCGAATAACTGATTAATCAATGTTAACTGATTAATCAATTTCTTGTGTTTCCTTAGATAATAATATGGAAAAAGATAAAAAGTCGAACCTCCAGAATTAGCAGTTAATCGAACATTTTAAAAACTGATGCTAAGTATGTACTCTAAGTAATTACAGTATATATTTGAATATACACAAAATATTATACTATGCAATAATCTTTCGTTGATGACATATTTATGATTGCTTCTACATCTGAAATTCACACGGTTCTCGAAGTTTTTAATGAATATCACCCTCGTTAAATTTCACAAAATAGAAAAAAATCTCTCAATCTCTTTCCTTGACACAATCATCATTAGAGAAAACAATGTACTCATAACAAATTGGTACCGAAAACCAACATTTTCAGGACGATATCTAAATTTCTTCTCAAATCATCCGTTTAAATACAAGAGAAACACCATCACTAACTTAGTTGACAGAGCCATTTTACTTTCTGACGTAAAATTTCACAAAAGTAATATTAGCGTTGCCAAAGAAATTCTTCGTAACAACCTTTACCCCAAGCACATCATAAACTATCAACTAAATAAAAGAATTACAGACTAAAAGAATTACAGTACAGGCAAAATAAGAATAACACTCAAGATAACATTTCGACGCGAGAAACTGTATCCTTATTCCCTTCACTAATGAAATTGGAAAAAGCATCGAATGTATTAGGAACACCAATTTAGTTCTTTAGACTAAAAGTTCTTTACACTATCTTCAATAGGTTGGATTTTATTATAAAGAAGGGAAAGGACACACTCAGCATTTTTAAACACACAGAATTAGTTTATGAAATCGATTGTTTGAATTGCAACGCGTGGTATATAGACGAAAAGACAGCTAATGACTCGGTTAAAAGAACACCAGAATGATATCAAAAAACATGTAACCAACCATTCTGTCGTCAGCAAACACAGATTATCTCATGGTCACGAATTTGACTGGAACAATCCTAGAATTTTACAAGGAGACACACACAAGAAAACGGGAGATAGCAGAGATGCTATTTATCAAAAAATGTAATTCTGCAATTAACTCCCAAAAAGACACAGATAATTTAATTGCTATTTACGACGGTCTTTTAAACATCTTATAAATTACTTGACACAACCTTTACTTATTTATTATTGACATTCTTGACTAATGACCCGATCTTTCTACTTCTATGTCTTGTTATTTCCTTTCTCTTTATTTTTATTTATTAATTTTGTCCCCAACGTCACACAGTCAAATTCGATCCCACTCAGTCTTATTATCGCTGTCATGAACAACAGACGCCTTTCATGTTTTCCTAAATCTTAACTGTTCTATGAAATTGTTATTATAATTTTGTATTAATGTTTGTCGGACTGACTATCACGTAAGTCACAAAATGAATATGTATAATTTGTGCCAAAAAACGATTGTATTATTCCTTTATAACATATTTACAGATATACTTGATAAGGACCTAAATCAAAGATAAAAACGTAGTAATTAACGTTAATAAAGATATCATTCGTGTCAGTTTGACGTCAATCATTGCCCTTTCCCTTGAACAAAATATTATTTGACTACATACTGAATCACAATAGATTGAGATCAATTGGTTAAGATTAGTTAGTAATAAAAAAATAAACTAAAATTAGTTGATAATAAAGAATTGAATTGTTCCCTCACCTGAAATATGATACTCGTTGTTAAAATACCAGAGATTAAAATAAACTGAAATCGAGTGAGTTTGGATTGTTGATAGGGCCACAAACCAATAGCCAGCAATAGAACTTTATTGAGATTAAAATACTGAGCTTCCAGACGAACCATCTCCTTACGTGTTCCAAAACGTTACTGCGAAAATGTTAGCGACGGACGGTGCGCTCCCCTCCTTTTCCCACTAATCGATTAAATTATTTTATTCTCTTTCTTTTACATAAATTTCAATGCAAATTCCCTAATTGACTATAATGCATAGTTAAGTAAGTTTACCGTGAGATCGAAACACGCTTGTTTCAACAAATTTCTGTGAGTGAGCTGCGTAGCATTCGTTGTAATATAATCTATGTAATCGATTAGTTGTTGAAGATAATTCGACAGATGTGTCTTTCCCATAAAACTGGATTATATTCAGAAAAGCTACGCAAGCACATTTTCTCTACTTCACATTCAAAACTTCATTCAAGTATGAACATTAGTAAGATACACTTCGAGAGAGATATTTCTTAACTTTAATCTTTTGATATTGAATTTATCTGGTAAAACTCATAATTTAAAAGTAATTACATCAAACTGATACATGTGACACTTTTAAATAATTTAATCAAAATCAGTTGGCAATTAGCATAATTAATGATTTTAACAAATGTTGCAATATTGATGTTTTGGCTTATTGTGAGTTAATAATATTATCTATTATAATATTCTTATCTTTTTTATTTTTTATATTATTAACTATTAGAAGATTTAAGTTTAAATACTTTAATTATTATATTAATGAGAAAAAATGCTCAATGTGTGTCGATAACAAAAGAGTTGCAGGTAAAAGAAACTGAAATATAAAATAAGTGAAACTACTATATGTTTGCTAATATTTGAAGTGCATTATATATACTCAATACTCATTTGAATACATTGCAAAAATCTAACGTACTAATACTAATCTTTATTTCAATATCTTAATTTATTACATCTATTTTAACAGCAAAATTTTTAGTTAGCTACATGCCAAAAAGTTAATCTCTTTATTTTCTAATATAAATATCGTGTCGTTTCTTGATTAATTGTATCTTTATCAATAAATACAAATGTTCTTTAACTTATCAATAAATATATAAGTTAATGAGTATAATTGCATACTTATTAACAAATGTTGCACAAACTACGCTTTTACGTGTTTTATTTCTGTGTTCGCGCACTCATAAACGTTTCGTCTAAGAAGAATATCTGAGAATGTCGTGTAGAAGGATGTTTTCTCAGCTTTAAAAAGTATTGTATTTATTTCAGTTGTTGTTGCAGGTAATTGAAGATTTATTTTTCATGCTTTTTGTAATTCAATAAATAACATCCAACCAACATCAAACATTTAATATAAAAAATATTAATACTAATATTAATCGACAAATATTAAATTGTTTCTCTCTATAGAGTTGTTCTGGTATACGTTCTGTTACACGTTATGAATATACGATATGCATCTTTGATTAAATAATTTTATATGAAATTTTTTATACTTATACATATACTCTCTTTCAATCTCTCCAATTGTATTTGCAATGTTTTGTAAACAATACTATTTAATTAATACTCAATCTATACTCAATCTATAACTTTTTATTTTTAAAAATTTGAAATAATGATATTAGCAATTTTTTAAATTATGTATATATTTACTATATTCTTATTTAATCTAACTTTATTTCTAATTTATTATATTGATTTATAGAATACATAACAGTAAAGTAAGGTACCGAAGCTTTCACCAGTTATAACAAATGACATTGTTGAGTATGTTCATTATTCATATATTATGTTACATCAAATGTATATCAAATGTATATAAACAATTAATCAGTAAAAATATATTATACAAATAAGCTAAGTTGCTTGAACAATCAAAATTACAATTAATGATATTTATAAAAGATAATTTATATGTGAAACTTTTTATTCAGAAATCAAAAAAGTACATTCTCTCTTAGTACTGAATGTAAATTATAAAATATCATATATCATTCAAATATGGAAAGAATTAAGACTTACTCGGAAGAGATTTAGGCTCAAAGAAATCACTCCAACTTCTAAGTATAACAGCATTATCTCAAATTTGGATATAAACAGTTTAGATAATCTTCTTCAAACGTAAATAAATATTATTATATGATTCTTGTGCAGACATATTTTTATATAGATTTTATATACTAACTTTATAGCTTACCAGTGAATATCGATAGCACAGATCATTCCTTTAAATATCAAATTCTTGTTCTTTAAAGTAATATTTTGTAGCGTATTGATTCCCATTACGCGTTCAACATGATAACTATAAAGAGAATGTATATATCAAATAGCTTATCTCTTTTGTTTTCTAAAAATAAAGTTTATTTTTAGACTTAAAATAATTATGTTTATTAAAATTGTTTCAGCCTTTTCTATAACCTAACCTTCTCTTTAACCATTTCATTTGATACCTTGAGATTCTAAATATTCTGCAAGCATGTTGAAAATATGCTATGAGCATCGTTCCTACCACAATCATAGCAATACATCTTATAAAAATAGCGTGTGCATGCAACGCGATTAAACAAACATATTTTTTTTGATAAAATATTTGGTTATAATAAACCACTAATGAAATTGAGACATGTTTCTTGGTAAAACGGCGTCATAGATATTTAGCTAAAATTTGGCAACAATAAGAGCAAATATGCAAATGACAATTACTATAACAAGTAGAAAAGAATTCTCATACAAATTTTTGCATATAAAAATATCCAAATTGCTTTTTGTATTGCTTTTCGTCTGTCAGATAAAAAATGTTGTAATAAATTAAAAATTTATTTTACTAGTAAGCGAAACCGTATATGATTTGACATTGTCACTATATTTTTCTGTAATAACATTTTTATTTTCATCTTTTACATCGTTGTAGATATACTGAAGTTGAAGTAAATATTTCACTTATCAGTTCAACAATTTATTGTACTAGTTTGGTATCTCAGAAAAAAGTTCTCAAAAAGAAGAGTTATTCAAATATATATTTTAAATACATATATTTTTTAGAAATATATATATGTCTATAATGCACATACACACACACACACGCACGCACGTTCAAGCTATCATTCACTCACAAATGGAACGAAAATATCTGTTATAAACTTACGTTTTCGATATTAACAGCAAATGATATATATTTTATTATAAAGAAAATAAAGAAAAGTGTAATAGAAAGACTCTTGATCGGAAGTTTTTACCAGTTCAAAATGAAATGAACTAAAAGCAATTTAATTTTATTAAAATTAATATTAAAATATCTTTGGATAATCAATTATGTATTATAAATTTTAATTATAAATTCTTAGTTATTAATACTTTTAATATTTAATATTAATATTAATACTTTTATATAATAAATAAAAAGAAGTTTTGCATCTAAAAAATTATAATATAGTTTATAATTATAATATAATATAATATAATATAATATATATATTTGTAATAAGTATCTTTAAATAAATTATAATATATGAATTTGTTAAGAAAAAAAAGATTACTAGAAATACCAATTTGTTACAACTTACAGTAATAATTAGTAAAATATTATCTTACTTGAAACAAAATAGCGTGTGTCAAAGTGCTGAGAAAAAAGATGAATTAAAAAGGGGCAAATTTTATTATAGGGCCACAAGCCCATAACGAGCAGAAACATCTTGCCAAGACTGAAATATTGAGTCTGAATGCAGATCATTCTTTATGAGCTCCAAAAGCTCCAAAACATGACAAAGGAAAAACATATTGTATTCTTTTTTAAATATTTGTTCATCAAAAATCGCTTCTGTCAAATATCTCTTCTAGCACAAATTTTAATCTAATTTTTAAAATTTCGTTTTTATTCAGCAAATAATACTCTGTCGTGAGATCGGAACACTCACATTTTACTATTGTTTCTCAGAATGAAATCTACGATTATACGATCAATGTAACAGAAATGTTATAGAAGAAATGTTAATTTTTCGGATATTTTCTTTACTAGAGGAAAAAAGAAAAGAACACTCTCTTGAAAGAACGACTTGCGTAGAAAAAGGAGAGCTATTTCAGTACTATTCAATATTTTTAATTTCATTCGCAGTTGTGCTCTCATAAGATACATTTCGTTCTTTCAGTATCGCTGAACATCTCAAGTTATCATTGAAGGTAATATGATTCTTCTTTCAAAGCGTAGAAATAATTTTATTTTTTATATATTTTCTGTAATACATAATTCTATATGTAATACATCACAAAAAAGTTGAAGTTTGAAAATTCTAATGTTAATAATTTATTATTTATATAATTGTAAAGTTTCATGTAGTAATACATGTATAAATAGAGAGAAAATTAAATAGAGCGAAAATTAAACTTAAAATATTGGTTTATATACTTTAAGAAAGAAGATTCCTATAATTCATGTCCTATTTTGATATTTTGTGAAGATATGACACGTACCAGTATTTTTGTGTTATTAAGTAATTTTATTTCAAAAGAGTGTCTCTCTAAGTATCTTTAACTAATCTACTCTAATATACTCGTAACTATAATACATACAGTACTACTAAATTCAAACATGAATTAATTTTAGGTTTGTACCAATTATATCTATATCATATTTTTTTATCCATTGTCTTATCGCGTAGAATATATGAAGGTAAAGTAAGATACTGAAGCCTTCACCAGCTACAACGAATGATTTCTAATTAACAAAGATACTTTCGAAATATTGTTAAACTTTTCCATTTTTAGTATGTTACTTTAAATATAGTCGAATACGTGATATATTATTTTCTTACCGTGGCAAAACATTCTAACGATCCAGTAAATAGTCCACCGACACTCAAAGAAAATTCTTTGGCGCTCCTTTGCATTAAAAACAATATTAATCTTTGTATATGTAGCGGTGCCATATACCATTGAACGTCGTATCTACAACATGTTATTTGAACAATGAAAAATGATAATTTGAGAAAGATAAAAAATGTATCAATAATTGTGACACACACAGATCATTTGTATAAGAAAAAACAACATTAATCTTTACTTTCAATGTAAGATGGAATAAAATAAACTTTTATATGTATAATTGTAATTACAAGAAAATATCTTACGCGGTAGTATATATGTAATTATTATGATTTATTATATCTTGTCCGAGATGATTGGCCACGAACATATATGCAACACTACAAATTGAATATAGTATGGGCAGAATAATTTCTTTAGTATTTTTTCCGGACGACATTATCTGAAATATCTAAGATACGAGTTTCGCAGTTATACTCAGTTAGGCTGGCTATATGTAGTCATGTTCTTCTTATCCAGACAAACAAAAAAGTTATAAAACATGTTTCTAGAACGCTTTGTTAAAAGATTAATGTTAAATTAATTTTAAAAGAATAAATTTCAATATTAACGTTGTAAGCACTTTGCAATTTAGACACAACTATTGGTTTATTTGTTAAATTACTTGGCTACTTAGTTAACATTGTTAATTACTGTCAATTTAAAATATTATTAATTATAAGCTATGGAGATTTATTCGAATAGAGAAATGACTGATATACATTTCTTCATTTTATGAGACCAGACGACTGGTTAATTTCCAAAGCGAAAAGACATTCGAAAGAATATTTGCCTAATGAAAAGATATTCAAAATATAGACCTTTGCAAGAAATTGGAAGCTTTAAATCTCCTACTTAAGATTGAACTGCTGCGAACTACAAAAACTATAGAGTTGGAGAAATGAGTGTTGGCTCACATTAAGATACAATACATACAATATGATAATACAAGAAGAAGCTTTGTTGGAAACTGCAAACAATGTTACTGTTTGGATTTTAAGATCTTATCAACTATATCTTTATCATTTGCAAAGATCCCAAGTACTATAAAATGGTAACTATCTACCATTCCAGTATTCTTCACTAGCTGTTTCGGCAGATTGCAGAAAATGATATTGTGAATGGATAATGTGGATTTCTATCATCCAGTCTTTTAATTGATGAAACATGATTCAAACATCTGAAATTTCAAAGATCTGAAATTTTGAATATTTACGTGCTTTTATGTAAGAACACATTATATTCTGGTCAATGGATTGATAATTCAATCATGGCTTGAGCGCTTACTCGATTTTAATTCGTTTAACTACGTGACCATCACGACAATAGCCATTTTTATCCATGTGCCATTTGAAAGCAATCGTTCTTTCGGTTCCAATTGACAACGAACAATAATTTTTACGAAGAATAGAACATAAATGTCGAATGATACGTAATACTTCAGAAATGTTCAATGTATAAGACAGTTTATGATGCGAAGAATCCAAAATTATTGCTTCACGAGATGAATATTTTGAACATCTTTAAATTTATTGTCTTTAAATTTGTATTTATTCTCTTAAATTTTGTATCTTTTTTAAATTTTTGGAAAAAAAAATTAAATAATAATTAACTAGTTAACGAAATGTTTTGGAAAGATACTTTATAGAAACTTTTTTGTTTGTCTTGATGAAAAGAACATCATCATATAGTAAGCCTTTTTGAAATATCCTGTATATGTGTATATGTATATTTTTTTAATTATCATTCTTCCACATATGTAATAAAGTTAAGTTTTTTAAAACAAAAATTAAAATTGATATAATTGAATAAAACTATTACATATTACGCATTATTTTTTTAATTGGAATTAGGACTGTTAGAAACAGTACCTGCACTTTTAACACAAAATTATAAATCAAGAAATATCAAATCATTCCTTTCCCTTTCCGTATCATCATTTTTAGACAAAATTCAAGACTTACTTGAAAGAGACTGAGGCTCAAAAAAACCACTCCGACTATTATTAAACAGAATAACATTGATTCAAATTTAGATAGGATCAGTTCAGATAATCTTTAAAAACATATAAGTATTATTATTTATTTTCTCTCCACACACACACACACACACACACACACACACACACACACACACACACACACACACACACACACACACACACACACACACACACAGAGAGAGAGAGAGAGAGAGAGAAAGCTACAAGGTTACTAACCCCATGGCTTGCCGATGAATATTTACGGCACATATTATATCCTTAAGAATCAAATTTTCATTCTTTAAAGTAATATTTTGTAATATATTCATCCTCATTGCACGTTTAATGCGATAACTAAACAATATATTTTGTATTATAAGTAATATATTACATATGAATAATTTAATTTTAATGTAATCGCAAAAGATAAATTTTGTTTTAAAAAAATATATTACATAATTTTTAATAATAAAAATTGTTGTAATCTTGTTCACGTTTATTTTATACCTAGAGATTCTGAACAATCCACAAATATATTGAACATATGCAACCATCATTGTTCCTGTTGATACTATTGTGATAATTCCAATGCAAACAGCTATATATATATGTAGCATAATTAAATAGAAATATTTTTCTTGATCAATGAAATACTCTGTGATAAATAGCAAATGTGATTGAGAAATGTTTCTCGATAAAATAACGTTGGAAATATTCGGCCAAAATTGAACGACAAACATACTACATATACCACCAACAGCAATTACTAAAAAGTGTGTTTTAGAAAAAGAGATAAATATTTTTTACATTGTGTTATATACAAATTTCTTCACATATTATATGTGTTAAGTGAGTAAGAGCTTAAAAAATATTGTCTTACGTATAAGTACAAGCGTATATCGTCTTGCATGCTGACTATACTTTTTTATGATAGCGTTCTCAGCTTCATCTTTTAGTTCGTTACATATATGCTGTAGCTGCGACAGTAAATCTTTCATCTGTTAATTCATTACACTATAGTATCTCAAAATAAATTGCTAGTTGTAAAAATATGCCGTATAAATGTGTTTAAAAAGAGGAATATGTATCATAAATTATCAACTTACGTTATTGATATTAATAGCGAACGCAATATATTTTATTATAAAAGTAACAAAAAAAAGTACAGTACAAACAACTTTAATAGTAAGGTCGGAAGTATATCTCGAACTTACGAATACTGTAAGCTGCAAGTAATAACTTTATTAAAAGATTTATAATAAACATCTATTTTTTTCTTAACATACATACATAATATCTCTCACTACAGTAGAAATTCTAAATCACTATTTGCTTTTTACACATATTAATAATATAGAAAAAAATTTCATAATTATAACTAAACAATTATAATATAAATTATATATAACTATAATAAGTTAAATATAATATATAAAGAGTAATTATATATAAGTATAGTTATACATAATTTATGTAATCATTGTTTATATATAATTTATGTATCATTTATTTTATTTTTATTAAGTTATATTAAGTTAATAATAAAAGTTTATATAATAAAGATAAATTGTAATACATTATAGCTTATTTTAACAAAAAATCAAACTCTAACTATTATATAATAATGATAATCATTATATTAGGTTTAAGCTGCAGATTTGAGCCGTGTAAATTCTGTATCGCATAAAAAATAACTTAATATTAGGTTTCTCTTCAGTTGTTTCTTTCTGATAAAATTAACAGAAATATTCACGAAACGCTAAAATCACATAGAGAGAATTTATGCGACTTCAACTCGGAAGCTTAAGTATTTATGTATTATACAATGCGAAAGCACATAATATCAAATATAATAATTTTATTATTACCTTACTTGAAACAAAATAATAGTTGTCAAAATACCGAGAAACAAAATGAAATGAAGACGTATGAGTTTTGATTGTCGATAGGGCCATAAGCCTATAACAAGCAAAAGAGTCTTATTAAGACTGAAATGTTGAGTCTCAACATAGATCATTTCTCTGCGAATATCAAAACATTACTCCGAAAATATCAACGACTCTGAGCTCATCCCCTTCTTTTTCTAATGATCGATTAAATATTCCATGTCTTTTTTCTTCTGGCATAAATTTTAATACAAATAATCTAATTTACCATAACGCATAGTTATGCTATTTTGCCAAAACACGCACAATTAAATAAATTTCTCATAAGGTATGAATATTTCCGCGATTGATTTGTTGATGAAAGCAATTTGACAGATGTGTTTTTCCCATTAGCTATTTACAGAAAATTTACGCAGGCGCATTTCCTTCTTTTACACCGAAACGTCATTCTAGTACGTGCAGTCATAGGGTACACTAGCTCTCTAACAGAAATATTCTCCAACTTTAACTCTTTTAATGTTGAGGCTACTTGGTAAAGTTAGAATTTAAAAATGACGAGATTAGGTACGTAAATATCCTATACTCCAATTTTAAATTAGCGTGATTAATATTATTAATAAAAAAATCGACATGTTATCTATCTACTTTTCTATATCATCTACTGCTAGTTTTTCTCGTCCTTTTTACTGTTTACTATATGTTTATTTATTATTGTTAATTAAACTCTAAAATATTTATATGATCTTTGATATTAAAAAATACATAAGAGTAATGTTTAATAAAAAGTTGTTTAATAAAATATTTGCAAGCAAAATAAATGTACTTATTTTCATTTTTATTTAAAATTCAGCAGAACGCATGATTTCAATGCATCGTAGAAACCTGGTGTTTTATATTTTAATCTTCTTTCTTGTTTCTTAACAATTTTTTATAAATATTTAAATTGTATTTTCGAAAAATTAGTATTCCTATTCTCTAACCATGAATACTGTTGCTTTTTTATCAATCATATTCTCACGATAATGTTACTAAATTTATACATGCTTCGTTATCGCGTAGAATATATGACTGTAAAGTAAGATACTGAAGACTTAATCAGCTGTAAGTAAAAATGTTTTTGTTTTTATAACATCCATTTCTAATATAGTACTTTTGAGATATCTTACCATGGCAAAACATTCCATAGATGCAATAAATAATCCACCAGTACTTAAAGTAAATTTCTTAGTTTCTCTTTGGAATAAAAACAGTATCATTCTTTATATACGTAATGGAGCTCTATACCACTGAATGTTATACCTATGAAATTGTACATAGATACGAATCAAACAATACAGAAATTTTTTATCAGTTATTTACAGCATTTATGCTGATTTGTTTATCAACTACATTCTATACTGAGATCATTTTTAATAAAAGGCAAGCATTTATATCTATGGCAAGCATTTATATCTATCTCATGAAATGTATCTTACGCTGTAGAAAAAACGTGATTATTGTGATCTATTATATTCTGTCCAACATCGTTGGCTATAAACATATATAAAATACAGACGGACACACTTATCAACGGCATAAAAAATTCCGCGATATCATTTTTAGATGAGGCAATCTGAAAAATCTAAGATACAAATTTCATAGAAATTATCACACTTTCGCACATATATATTTTTTACTATTAATCTACAAATAATACGAAGTAAACTTCTGCAGTTTTTCTTGAAACTATTTTCTTAAAAGTAAGGATAAAATAGATTTATATACAGGGTGTTTGATAATTCGAACGTCAACCGTAAAATGCAAGTAGAGTAGGTTAAACTGAGTAGAAAAGTCCTGTATCATTTTGCGATTTTCGTAATAATTAATGAGATATTAATTAAAGAAGATCGACCAATACGCGCGAATCTAAGCGCGCGGCGAGAAGAGACAACCCACGATTATTGTGTAGCGTTTGAGTACGCAGGGAGAAGGAACAGCCTACCGTTATTGTCTAGCATTTTAGCGCGCGGGGAGAAGGGATAGCCACAACCATTGTTACGCGATTGTTTAGGCGCGTGACAAAGCGTTGCGAGAAGCGCGTAATACTAGAATACCGCGGCGACCGCCCCGAATTGTTCTCTCGCATTGTTTTGCATCTCTCTCTCTCTCTTTCTCTCCCTCTCGGTAGGCTGTTCCTTCTCCCCGCGCACTCAAACGCTACACAATAATCGTGGGTTGTCTCTTCTCGCCGCGCGCTTAGATTCGCGCGTATTGGTCGATCTTCTTTAATTAATATCTCATTAATTATTACGAAAATCGCAAAATGATACAGGACTTTTCTACTCAGTTTAACCTACTCTACTTGCATTTTACGGTTGACGTTCGAATTATCAAACATCCTGTAGAATTTGAAAATTGCTTTGCAGTGTTGATTAAGCAGAAAAAACAAAAAAAAATACAAAATAAAGATACAAGATAGTCTAGAAATAGATCAACAACATTGTTAAAATTGTAAAGTATCAATAAATTAAAGTTATGTCAGTATTATGTCATTAGGTTAATATTATGTCAACATTACTGAATTTTGTAATACGATGCGTTTTTTCTACTTTATTCGTAATGTTTCCAATGATATATATAATTATTTAAAGTGTTGCATTTGTCATTTCTATGTCATTTATAATCATTTTTTTAGAGGTTCATAATTTTTATTACAGTTTGTAACTCTGAAAATAGTTGGTCGATTCTTGTCATACTTACTAAACAGTCCTGTTAATGCATATAATTTCTGTTTATATATTATAATACGAAATAAAAAACTTACTTGAAACAGATTTAGGCCTAAGCAAACTACGCCACACATTACTAAACAAAACATCATTATCTTGAACAGAAATATCATATGTTTGGACAATCTTCAAAACCAGAAATATATTATTAAACACGTTAAATATATTTATATGTATATATATAAATATTGTGGATGTGAATACAAACTTCATGGCTCGGTGAATGTCGATAGCACAAATTATACCCTCGTTTATCAAGATCTTATTTTTCAGCGAAATATTTTGTCGAATGTTCATATTCACTGCATGTTCAATACGATAACTGTAAATGTTTGTGTCAATTATATGACAACTCAAAAGACACAATTTTTTAGCTAAAAAACCTTTACACAAATTTTTTTAATACATTATATTATTGTATGATAAGAAATTTTAATTACGGTTCAAATTATAATATTTCCTATATCTATGTTCGTACCAAGCAATTCTAAACATTCCACAGATATGCTGAAAATATGCAATGAGCATTGCTCCTGTTGCTAATATCGCAACCCCTCCGATGGAAAATGCTACAGTGACGTGCAATAGAATCAAATAGAAATTCTTTTCCTGATTGATAAAATACTCCATTGTAATTGGAGACGATGTAATCGAGATACATTTTTTGGTAAAACAATGAAGATATTCGACCAATATTGGTCAATAAAAAAGACAAATGCAAAACTAGTAAATACTAAAAAAAAAAAAATCAGAAAATCAAAAACATTTTTGTTGTTAAAATATCTTATATACTTATCAAGATCTGTAGTGTTTAATATCCACATACATATATTAAAAAATGTTATATTATTTTGTTATTCTTTTATAATTAATTTCTATTTAGAACTACTTTATTACTTCTCGGACTTAAAATATGCAAATTGTAATTGTATATCTTGTAATTGTACAATTTTACTAATGATACTAATGCTATTACAGTAACATATAAATATTATTAAAGTATTTGCCGTAAATGCTTTTATATAGTGTGTGTGTGTGTGTGTGTGTGTGTGTGTGTGTGTGTGTGTGTGCGTGTGCGTGTGTGCGTGTGCGTGCGCATGTGCGGTGCACAATAGGTGTGTGTGTGTGTGTGTGTGTGTGTAGGAGGAGGAGAGAGAGGGAGAGCAGAGAAATTCGAGTGCTGATGCATGCGTATGAAAGTGAAGACGAGAAAGAGAGAGACGAGTTACGATGACACGAGTATGAGTGAGATTAAAGATGAGAGAGAGAGAGGGGGAGAGAGAGAGAGAGAGAGAAAAAGAGACGAGAGAAATTAAGGAGAAAGGTGCGATGTCCGGCGGAGAAAACCGGCGTCATGAAAATAGTGGCGGCGTCGTGTGATAGGGGCAGAGGTGTCGTTTGATGAGAGTAGCGGTGTTGTTGATAGAGGCAGCCATAGTGTAATAAGAAAGGTGAACCAACTTGAGGGATGCGCAATAGCCGATTTTGATTAGCCAATCAGAAATCTGTCCAAAGTGCAAAAAGCAATATGGCTGCCTCCATGCGCGAAACGCGATTAGATCGTTAGGTTAGGTTAGCGGTTATATATCGTATCTACAGAAACTTATAACAAATCAGTGATGATTAAAGATTTCAATAACTTTATTTACGAATTTATTTATACTTTTATCATGCACTGATCAATATATTGTATTTGTATATCGCGCTGCATTTTGGACAGAATTTTGATTGGCTGGCTTATTGCTTGTCCGCCATTATGCGTGTTGGTTCACCTTTCTTATTACACCATGGAGGCAGCGACATCGTGAAATAAAAAAACAGCGATATTCTTTTGCATTCGGCGTCTTTAGAGGGCGGCGTTCTGAGTCTTCTAGAAGCGAGTGTTTTTGGAAAACATTGCGATGTAGTGTGTGCGTGTGTTTCGTATACGTCTTTCAAGGCGTCTTTTTAGGCGTCGAAGGAGAGGACAAGCGACAAGCGCAAGTCAGCCTGGATCGAGAAGCTAGCAAGACAGGTTGCGAGCGAGTATTTAGTCAGACAAGTGAGAGTGAGTCTGAGGATCGGGGTCAGTAAGAGAGATTGCAAGCAGGGCCGGTTTGAGGATTTATGACGCCTGGGGCAAGGACTTAAAATGGCGCCCCCCTCTCCATTTTGACGGTGCCGTTTTCTCCACTCCACGCGCGTGCTAGCGGCCGGGCGCCACAAAAAGCAGTACTGTGTACCACGCCAGTCTAGCAAAGGGGGCACCATCGAATAAAGTGTCAAAATTTTTAAATGTATATATGTATATAAACAGTATGTATTTATGTATACATAATAAATTATGTATTCAATTTGTAATAGTGAATAACAAAATATTAAGATAAATTATTATTAATACTGACGCAGCGCACATACACAGTACTGCTTCTTGCGGCGCCCGGCCGCACACAGCGCCCGGGGCGGCCGCCCCGCTCGCCCCGCCCTTACGCCGGCCCTGATTGCGAGTACTAGGTGAAACGAGCGGGAGACTGACCTTATGCCCATATTCTTTTTTTTTTGTATCAATTTACGTTCAGGAAGTTAATAAATGAACTTTATTCCATTAAGTTTCATCATTTGTTCTCCTAAATATACAGGGTGTCTGATAATTCGAAGTCCACCCGTAAACTGCAGGTAGAATAGGTTAAACTGAGCAGAAAAGTCATGTATCATTTTTTGATATTCTTAATATTTACCGAGATATTAACAAAAAACGATCGGCGAATCCGCGCGAGCAAAGCGCGCGCGGCGAGAAGGATGTCCCACCGCTACGTGCTCACTAGGCGCGCAGTGAAGCGGTGGGAGATAGAGCGGTGGGATTACACCGAATAATTCGGTGCGGTCGCCGCGGTGTTTTAGTATTACGCTTGTAGGCTCCTCCCACCGCTTCACTGTGCGCCTAGTGAGCGCGTAGCGGTGGAACGTCCTTCTCGCTGCGCGCGCGGATTCGCCGATCTTTTTTTGTTAATATCTCGGTAAATATTAAGAATATCAAAAAATGATACAGAACTTTTCTGCTCAGTTTAACATACTCTACCTGCAGTTTACGGGTGGACTTCGAATTATCGGACACCCTGTATATACAGATTTATGTAAAATATATTTATTATATATATATAAAAAAAGTCTGGTATATAAAATATATAAATATCATGATTAATTCAAACCGATTTTGAAGTTATCGAAGCTTACTTTTTATTCAATAGTCAAAAAAGTGCATTCTCTCTTAGTACTGAATGTAAATTATAAAATATCATATATCTCATTCAAATATGGAAAGAATTAAGACTTACTCGGAAGAGATTTAGGCTCAAAGAAATCACTCCAACTTCTAACTATAACAGCATTATCTCAAATTTGGATATAAACAGTTTAGACAATCTTCTACAAACGTAAATAAATATTCTTATGTCATTCTTGTGCAGACATATTTTTATATAGATTTTATATACTAACTTCAGCTTACCAGTAAATATCGATAGCACAAATCATTCCTTTAAATATCAAATTCTTGTTCTTTAAAGTAATATTTTGTAGCGTATTGATTCCCATTACGCGTTCAACATGATAACTATAAAGAGAATGTATATATCAAATAGCTTATCTCTTTTGTTTTCTAAAAATAAAGTTTATTTTTAGACTTAAAATAATTATGTTTATTAAAATTGTTTCAGCCTTCTCTATAACCTAACCTTCTCTTTAGCCATTTCATCTGATACCTTGAGATTCTAAAAATTCTGCAAGTATGTTGAAAATATGCTATGAGCATCGTTCCTACCACAATCATAGCAATACATCTTATAAAAATAGCGTGTGCATGCAACGCGATTAAACAAACATATTTTTCTTGATAAAATATTTGGTTGTAATAAACCATTGATGAGATTGAGACATGTTTCTCGGTAAAACGGCATCATAGATATTTGGCTAAAATTTGGCAACAATAAGAGTAAATATGCAAATGACTATTACTATAACAAGTAGAAAAGAATTCTCATACAAATTTTTGCATATAAAAATATCCAAATTGCTTTTTGTATTACTTTTCGTCTGTCAGATAAAAAATGTTGTAATAAATTAAAAATTTATTTTACTAGTAAGCGAAACCGTATATGATTCGATATTGTCACTATATTTTTCTGTAATAACATTTTTATTTTCATCTTTTACATCGTTGTAGATATACTGAAGTTGAAGTAAATATTTCACTTATCAGTTCAACAATTTATTGTACTAGTTTGGTATCTCAGAAAAAAGTTCTCAAAAAGAAGAGTTATTCAAATATATATTTTAAATACATATATTTTTTAGAAATATATGTATGTCTATAATGCACATACACACACGCACGCACGTTCAAGCTATCATTCACTCACAAATGGAACGAAAATATCTGTTATAAACTTACGTTTTCGATATTAACAGCAAATGATATATATTTTATTATAAAGAAAATAAAGAAAACTGTAATAGAAAGACTCTTGAAGACTCGGAAGTATGTTTACCAGTTCAAAATGAAGTAAATTAAAAGCAATTTAATTTTATTAAAATTAATATTAAAATATCTTTGGATATTCAATTACGTATTATAAATTTTAATTATAAGTTCTTAGTGGGACTTGGTTAGGAGGAGTGAGTGGGAGCGTGTGTGAGTAGCGAGCGAAAAAGGTGAATTGCGTGTTAAGGGGATCCTAAAGCCGTCTGTTTTACCGACAAAATACGGTCAATTAAAAATTAATACTAAACTTTTTTTTAACTACACAGAATTAAAAATCCTTCTCCAGGATTAAAGTATGCACGCAAACGAACACTGGAGGTACAAATTTTACGCCGAAAAAGAAAGTAATTACAAAATTACATTATATTTACATTATATTTATCTTCAGAGCAAATGTCAACTCGTGAAAATATCAATTTTATATAAAAATTTGGTACCTTTTCTGCACAAAACAGCTTGACTCCCGGCTCCGTTGAAGTGTCTACTTTAATCCTACAAAAGGATTTATCGTTCCATGCAGCCAAAAAAAAGTTTAAACTTTTTTTAGTTTAAACTTTTTTTTGGCTGCATGGAACGATAAATCCTTTTGTAGGATTAAAGTAGACACTTCAACGGAACCGGGAGTCAAGCTGTTTTGTGCAGAAAAGATACCAAATTTAAAAAAAGTTTAGTATTAATTTTTAATGGACCGTATTTTGTCGGTAAAACAGACGGCTTTAGGATCCCCTTAAAGCGGATAATAAAGGTATGAGAGGGAAATAAATAGGTGAAGGGGAGAGTTTGGAGGAGAGCGTAGAAGGGGAAGTGGAGGGAGGCCGATAGTCGTAGGGAATAAGGTGTGAGCGAAGACGGAAAGAGTGGGCGGGAGATTTTGAGGTTAAGGAAAGAGGTTAGGGTAGTAATAATGCGGAGAATCAGGGAGGAGAAAGGGGCGAAAGGCGTGAAGGAAAGCAGGATAAAGGAACAAGGAAAGGGGATGGATGAGGAAGGAAAAAAGGAAAAGAGAGTAAGTTTTAGAATGGATATGGAGGAGGATAGAGTGAGGGAGATCTGCAAGCAGGAGCTGGGGAAATTAAACGAGGAATGGGATAGGAAATGGAAGGATATGGAGGTAAGGATAGTTTTAATGGAAAGATTTATGGTTGAGCAAAGGGAAGAGAATAGAAGGAGGGAGGAGGAGAGGAGAAGAGAGATGGAGGAGAGGACGGGCGGCAGGGGGGGATCGGAGGGAAGCACCGGGGGAAGAGAGTCGGTGATGAGTAGTCGGGGAAGTTTATGGGGAAGTATGGCGAGTACAGGGGAAAGGAGTGAGAGCTTTAGTGAGAAGGAGTTGGGAGTTCTGAGAAGGATGGCCAGAGACAAGGAAAGGGAAGAAAAAAGAGCGAATTTTATAATTAGAGGTTTGGAATGGGAAGAAATAAATGAGAGGGGTGGGATAGAAAAGTTAGTCTGGGAAAAGTTAAGGGTAGAGATAAAAGTGAGAAAGAGCTGGAAGAGCGGAAGAGTAATAGTGGTGAGCTTGGAGAACGAGGAAATGAAGAAGGAAGTCATGAGGAAGAAAAATAGGTTAAAGGGGGAGAACTTCTTTATAGAGAATGACTTAACGTTCGAAGAAAGAAAAACACAGGAGAAGATAGGACAATGGGCAAGGGTGGAAAGGGATAAAGGGAAGAGAATAAAGATAGGGTATGGTAAAGTTAAAGTTGAAGACAAGTGGATATGGTGGAAAGAGATAGAAAGCGGTAGAGGAGTAGTAGGGAGGGAAGAATTATTGAGGGAGAGAGATGGGAAGGAGAGGGAGGGAGAAAGGAGTCGGAAGGAGGTAGGAGAGGAGAGGGGAGAGCAAGGAAAGAGAGAGGAGAAATCTTTTGGATAAGCCAAGAAGAGGAGAAAGGGGAAGAAAGAGAGGAGGAAGAGAAGGGTGAGGGAGAGGGGGAGGAAAGGGAAAGGGAAAGGAGAGGACAGGAAGGAAATAGAAGGATTTTATTCTGGAACGTAGAAGGTATAGGGAGACAAAATAGGGATTTTTGGAAATTTATCGAGGAAAGGGATTTTATAAGTTTAAGCGAGACATGGGTGGAAGAAAAAGGATGGGAAAAGATAAGGGATAAGTTACCGGTTTCACATATATGGAAGTGTAGTTACGCAACAAGGGATAAGAAAAGAGGAAGAGCAAAGGGGGGATTTATAGTAGGGATAAGGAAGGGATGGGGAATAGAAAGGGAATACAGATTCAGACAAGTGGGTAAAGGGGTGGTGGTAAGTAAAATTAAGGAAATGGGGGAAGGGAGAGGTTGGGTAATAATCTCAGTGTATAACACGGAGGAATGGAATGATTTTGAGGAAACTCTGAGAGGATTAAGGGAAGAGTATAGAGATGAAAGGATAATAATAGGAGGGGATTTTAATGCGAGAATAGGGGAAGAGGGAGGGAATGACGATGAAGGATGGGAACTGGAAAGAAGTAGTAAAGACAAAAAATTGAACAGTAGAGGAAAAGGATTGATTAGATTAGTGGGAGAAATAGGAGGCTTCTTCCTAAATGGAACTATGGTAGGTGACAGGAAAGGTGAATTCACATACGTAGGAAGTAAAGGATGTTCTGTAATAGATTATGCGATTGTAATGGATAAGGATTCTAACTTTGTAAATAGTTTTAAGGTAGAGGAGAGAGTGGACTCGGATCACATGCCCATAGTAGTGGAAATAGATACGGGACAGAAGAAGAGGAGAGAGAAGAGGAAGGAGAAGAAGAGGAGAGAGGAGGAATCAATGCATGAAGAGAAGAAGAGTGTGATAAGATGGGACAAGGAGGCGCTGGAAATATTCAAGGAAAGGACGGAGGAAACGGAACAGAGGAGATGGGAAAGGAAAGAGGAGGAAGCATCAGTGGAGGCAGGTTGGCAGAAACTAAAAGACCTGGTATTAGGAGCTATGGTTAAAAAGGTAATAAGAAGAAGAGAAAGAAAGATAGGATACAAGGAGTGGTGGGATAGGAAATGCACAAAAGTGAAAAGGAAAGCGCACAGATATCTGAAGTTATGGAGAAGAGGAAGGATAAGTAAGGAGAGATACATGGAGGAAAAGAAGAGGATGAAGGAGGTGATGGAAGAAAAAATTAGGGTGAAGAAAACAGCAGAACAGGAGGAATTAAGGAAGCTGAGGAACAGTGCGGAAGCTTGGGAGTTTATAAACAGGAAAAGAGGAAAGAAGAAAGGAACAGGGGACAAGGTAGAGAAAGAGAAATGGGAAGAGTACTTTAAGAAGATGTTGGAAAGTGAGAAGGAAAGCTATCAAGGAAAACAAAAGGAAGGAAGTGAAAGAAAGGATGAGGAGGAAGATGTGCGCTCAGTCAAGGTGAAGGAGCAGAAAGGAAAGAAGGAGGAGGAAATTGATGCGGAAGAAATTGGGAATGTAATAAGGAGAATGAAAAACAAGAAAGCAGCAGGGATAGATGGAATACCGATGGAGGCATGGAAATTTGGAGGGAAAATGGTGAGAGAAGGAATAGCTGACGTAATAAGACAAGTGTGGAGGGAGAAAAAGCTACCAAAGGATTGGAAATTGAGCGTGTTAGTGCCGATACATAAAAAAGGAGAGAAAGATAAACCGGAGAATTACAGAGGGATCTCTCTTCTGTGCACCGCTTACAAGATATTCGCAGAGCTAATAAGAAGGAGGTTAGAGGAGGAGATAGAAAGATTGGAAATTTTGCCAGAGAGCCAAGCGGGCTTTAGAAGAGGAAGAGGAACGATAGACAATATCTTCATACTGAACCACGTAGTGCAAAGAGAAAGGAGAAGGGAAAGAATTGAAGATAGGAGGATATACGCGATGTTTGTAGATCTTAAGGCAGCTTTCGACAACGTAAGACGTGAAAAATTGTGGGGAATAATGAACCGTAAAGGTATCAAGACAGGAATAATAGGAAGAATCCAAGAGGTATATGAAGAAACGAAATCGACGGTAAGAACAAAGGAAGGGCTGACAGAGGACTTTAGAACGAGAAAAGGACTGAGGCAGGGCTGTGTGATGAGTCCTATACTGTTTAACATTTACATTTCGGATTTAGATAGCGAGTTAAGGAAAAGAGGAATAGGTGGAGTGAAATTAGGAAAAGAGAGAATATGGTCACTGGCATATGCGGACGACATGGTCTTGATAGCAAAAAATAGAACTGCCTTGCAGGATATGGCGGGAACGTTAAAGGTTTTTGTTAAGAATCTAGATTTAGAACTAAATGTGGAAAAAACGAAGGTAATGATATTTAATAGGGCGGGAAATGCAAAAAAGGAAAAGTGGAGATGGAAGGATAAAGAGATAGAGGAAGTACAGAATTTTAAGTACCTAGGTTTTAATTTCAATAAAAAAGGAAATTATAAGGACCATATCAAGGATTTAGGATTGAAAGGAAAATTGGCGGCAAATAAGGTTTGGGGACTAGGAGAAAGGTTATGTAGGAAGGACTTTGCTAGACGGAGAATGCTCGGTAGCTATCTGGTGAGAAGTGTGATGGAATTCGAGGTGGAATTATGGGGATGGGAGGAAAGGAAAAATCTAGAAAAGGTAATGATGGACTACACGAGATGGGTTTTTAGGCTTGATTTCTGTACACCGAGATATATAATAAGGAGGGAATTAGGAATGGAAAAGCTGAGGATTAGATGGGGTCTAAGGGCAAGGAAATTTGAGGAGAAAATCAGGGAAATGGAGGAGGGGAGGTGGGTGAAGAGATGTTGGAGGGAGAAGCAGGAGGCAGGCTGGAGGGATGTGTACGGAAGAGAAAGAGAAAGGTACTATAATAGGAATGGGTGGGGAACGACAGCAGTTGATAGTATGGCTAGGGAGGAAAGAAACATGAGGAAAGAATTAGGGACAAGGGACAGGGATATACAGAGACAGGAAGAGGATACTAGGATAGGAGAAGCAAAATATAACAGAAAGTACAAAGAAATAGAAGTTGAGGGAAGGGCTCCGGAATATTTAAGAAAAGGGTGGGGAGACAGGGAAGGATGGGAAGGCATAAGAGCTTTGATGAAGGTAAGATGCGGAAACCTAGAGGAGAATAATAAATACTGGTTAGGGAAAGAAAAGAGAAGGTGTGTTTTCTGTAAATCAGGAAGAGATAACTTGGAGCATTATGTAAAGGAATGCGAAATAGTGAAGGACTGGTTTATAGAACTAGGAAAGAGCCCGAAGGAAAGAGAGAAGGAAATAAGGAACGAGAAGTTAGATAAGGGAAAGGGGAAGGTTCTCATAAGGTTATGGAAGGAGAAAGAGAAAAAGAAAATAGAAGGAGGGTAGTTTTAAGATAACTGGATGTGAGCAGACTGCGATATTTCAGCTAGATTTAGATATAGATATAGATTTAGTTATAGATATAGATATAGAGGTAGAGGTAGAATTAAGAAAGGAAAGAAATCGATTTTAAATGAAAACGAAAACGAATGAGTAGTAAGAATAACGTTGGATGAAAGCAAGAGGCGACAGGGCAGGAATATAAGCGATGGAACGAATGTGGAGCGAAAAGGCGAGGAATGGGAATGAATGAGTAGAATTGTTTGTAACCAAGTCCCTCTTCTTGGCACAAAAGCTTTGAAGAACAACAATAATAAATTATAACGATTATGTGGAGCGAAAAGGCGAGGAATGGCACAGCTTTGAAGAACAACAATAATAAATTATAAGTTCTTAGTTTTAATACTTTTAATATAATATATTAATACTTTTATACAATAAATAAAAAGAAGTTTTGCATCTAAAAAATTATAATATAGTTTATAATTATAATATAATATAATATAATATAATATAATAATATAATATAATAATTATTATAATATAATATAATATAATATATAATTTGTAATAAGTATCTTTAAATAAATTATAATATATGAATTTGTTAAGAAAAAAAAGATTACTAGAAATACCAATTTGTTACAACTTACAGTAATAATTAGTAAAATATTATCTTACTTGAAACAAAATAGCGTGGTCAAAGAAAAAAATGCTGAGAAAAAAGATGAATTAAAAAGAGGCAAATTTTATTATAGGGCCACAAGCCCATAACGAGCAGAAACATCTTGCCAAGACTGAAATATTGAGTCTGAATGCAGATCATTCTTTATGAGTTCCAAAAGCTCCAAAACATGACAAAGGAAAAACATATTGTATTCTTTTTTAAATATTTGTTCATCAAAAATCGCTTCTGTCAAATATCTCTTCTAGCACAAATTTTAATCTAATTTTTAAAATTTCGTTTTTATTCAGCAAATAATACTCTGTCGTGAGATCGGAACACTCAAATCTACGATTATACGATCAATGTAACAGAAATGTTATAGAAGAAATGTTAATTTTTCGGATATTTTCTTTACTAGAGGAAAAAAGAAAAGAACACTCTCTTGAAAGAACGACTTGCGTAGAAAAAGGAGAGCTATTTCAGTACTATTCAATATTTTTAATTTCATTCGCAGTTGTGCTCTCATAAGATACATTTCGTTCTTTCAGTATCGCTGAACATCTCAAGTTGTCATTGAAGGTAATATGATTCTTCTTTCAAAGCGTAGAAATAATTTTATTTTTTATATATTTTCTGTAATACATAATTCTATATGTAATACATCACAAAAAAGTTGAAGTTTGAAAATTCTAATGTTAATAATTTATTATTTATATAATTGTAAAGTTTCATGTAGTAATACATGTATAAATAGAGAGAAAATTAAATAGAGCGAAAATTAAACTTAAAATATTGGTTTATATACTTTAAGAAAGAAGATTCCTATAATTCATGTCCTATTTTGATATTTTGTGAAGATATGACACGTACCAGTATTTTTGTGTTATTAAGTAATTTTATTTCAAAAGAGTGTCTCTCTAAGTATCTTTAACTAATCTACTCTAATCTACTCTAATCTACTCTAATATATAACTATAATACAGTACTACTAAATTCAAACATGAATTAATTTTAGGTTTGTACCAATTATATATCTATAACATCTTTTTTTATCCATTGTCTTATCGCGTAGAATATATGAAGGTAAAGTAAGATACTGAAGCCTTCACCAGCTACAACGAATGATTTCTAATTAAAAAAGATACTTTCGGAATATTGTTAAACTTTTCCATTTTTAGTATGTTACTTTAAATATAGTCGAATACGTGATATATTATTTTCTTACCGTGGCAAAACATTCTAACGATCCAGTAAATAGTCCACCGACGCTCAAAGAAAATTCTTTGGCGCTCCTTTGCATTAAAAACAATATTAATCTTTGTATATGTAGCGGTGCCATATACC